>JAVQKG010142778.1:0-10003 GCA_036025885.1 Hypseleotris bucephala | reverse complement strand
GCATATGATGGATACATGTATGTCTATCCAATTGCATTTAGTGCCTTATCTAATATTTATTCATAAAACATAAAGGTCCCTTTACACCTACCACCTTCCAAAATCACTTGTAAATCTATGCACCACAGGAAGCTACAGGGTGCTTCAACATTACAAATACAAGTCCTCTGCAACAATTTCCTCCTGTCATTCACTATCCCTGCCATGAGCCCCTGTGCCTGCTGGGTAATAGCATAAGGTCACAAGGCATCTGCAGGGGCAGTCACAATAAAGATGTCATATCCCATCAGTGTCACCCAATGCAGCCATTTCAATGAGGTTTGTGATAATTCTAGACCCCAGAATGATGCTAATGGTGGTAATGCGAAGATGTCATCCTGGTAGGAGCAGAAATTATTATAATTATGATAAGAGTGGCTCTAAATGTGCATTAAATTTGACAGTTGCTCAAGAAGTTTAGTATTTCTTTGTGACAGTTATGATGACCACCTGACATTTTTCACATGTGCCCTTTCTTGTGCCCTTTAAGTTGACTTTTTGTGTTAGGATGAATGAGTGTTGGGCACTACACAGTATTACAGATCTTTTTTCTTATATGATATAACATTTCCATATGAAGTGACATTTGTATGTTGTTTATGATACAAAAGTATAACCCTGTAGAAATGTATAACCCTGTAAATAAATTTGGTAAGCCCTAAGATTAACGTTTCCTCTATCTGGAGTACACTTATTGCTTAATAACTATGACAATTACACCAAGATGCAGTCCCCATTAGGCAAGATTAAACTAGCATTTCTCCCCTCTGTGGTGTCGTACGCTCTCTGCATCATAATGATTTCTGCTTAATCTGCAGCAAAGCTAAAGCTATTGACTGGAAAGATTTTGCCATTAGAGGCTCTAATGAATGGGGAATAGAAGACGCATAGATAATATTAGCAGAGGATGGGAAGTGCAGAGTCGAGGCGCTGCTGCAGTGACGCCACCGATCGCTTCGAAAGGTTTCCCCCTCATTATCACCTATTTTCTCAACAGGAGGTTAGCGTCGATATCTATGAGCCTCTATAGAACAGCCCCTGGAATATTACAGAACAATGGGCAACACTAGATCCATTATAGGAGCAACAGCTACAATGATATCAATCCAATCTAATGTAGTGTATTTGTATTTGGCTAGGACTGGATATTGAGGTCTAGGCACTGTGGTGTTTTGGCAAGATGCATGTCGCCAGCAGATTTTACAACCTGTGGGATGTGATGGGTTATGTTTGAGGAAAGAGTCTAGTATCTCTCCAAATGCAGCATCATGATCAGCCAGTGTCTAGCATTCAGAGAGGTTTGTGAAGCAGTTAAAGCACAGCCTCAGGGCAACAGCAATACAGCCCATTAGGGAATGTAACCCGGAATGTATAACAGAGAAATTACATTTTTGACTAACACATACAGTATTTTTAAATGGCATTATCGAGATGGAATTTAGCCAAAGAGGTGCATATGACATTTAAAAGATGCAAAAACCTGATCATGGCAGAAAGACTATGAAATACCGAAATGTCTGTTGGAGGTCAAACAGTTTTTATGGATACTGTGTGATAGATACTGTAGATAGGCCAACGCCTTTAATATCACATGACAAGGCCAACGCATCAGTAAGACTTTAAGTTTTGGGGCATAACTGTTAACCGTACAGTTTTTATATGATTATGTTGAAAGTGACAGTTTGGGGTGTTTGGGGTGAAAACTGATTTGTGGCAATTAGCTGTCTGTGTTAAAGTTAGTTATTTGCACATACTATGCAATTTAGTCAGAGTCAGGCAACTAAAATATCATTTAACATGTATTTACTCATCTACAAAGTTTACAATAGTGTGTATGCTATGAAAGTAGTGATAACTGTGACTAGAGCCTGCCCTTCATTCTTAACAACTGTCTCGCATTATCAGATGCTATCACAGGGTATAAATAAAACTGCGTTGGCCCGAAGGTTTGTGTATGTTGTTCAATGAACCATGGGATCCCACCTCGCGGAGGGGGAGGAAAGTCACAGGCTGCTTCATACTTAAGCTAGTCTTTACTTAACATCTGCCCTGCCGTGTGATAGTTATATGCCGTAGATAGCCATTTGGCATTATTGTCTCGTAAGTATGAGTAACCTGGATACCCCCCTCTCTCTTTGAATATGCTAGTGGTAAGTGCCTTTGGCAAAAGAGACACACACAAGCTTTGTTTCCAGTGTCAAGGTCTAATTTTTAGTTTATTTTTCTAGTAGCTATTTAAAAGCATGCTTACTTTAAAAGGTTAAAAATGAATTGTCTAGACATTTAAGAGTTGGTTTGTTGTGCTTTTTATAACCCATGCTAATAGTTAATGGTATTAGCTGGCTAGCTATATTTAACAGGCCGTTGTTTTTAGTATTGTTTTTTGTGATGACCTCAGTGTTTCAATTTGATGAGATGTAAAACACTGTGTTGTCTATATATATTTTATTTGCCGACCTTATAGTCTACCTATGTTGGCAGGTGATTCAGATTAATATACCATAATTCTTCACAGTTTAACCAGTGCTGCTTTTTTCAGTTCCACAGTAGATTACAAACTACATCTAAATATACCCGAAGAATGCAAAAGGTTAGAAGCTGCTAACACTTATTGCTTGATTGCCAAGGTAACTGCAGTGGAATGGGCATCCTAGGAGTCAGATAAGTCAAGCGTACATGCAAGATTCTCAAGTAGGTTACTGGAATAGGCAGCAATATGGCACCCTCATACAAGGCTTAGGGCATTTCTCTTTAAATAAATGAAAACATTCAGAATATACCTCTTTCACTGAGCATGTCGGCTTTATGAAAAACACTGCAGATCTTTGAGCCAGTAGTCAGTCAGTGCCGGTATAGCCTCCACACACTGCTGCTCTATCTCTCTCCCCATTCACTGTGTGCACTTTGAGCGGGCTGCCTCTCGCCTCCTCACTGCATCTGTCCTCTTATTCTTGTGTCTGAACTGAAGTACCATGCTTCCTCCTTTCTCAGCCTCTTCTCCGCTTGTCCTTCCCTATTGCAGCAGCTCACTGCAACAAACAATGCACGCTCATTGCACAAGCTGGGGATCATAAAGCTGTGTGACTCGCTGAAGGACTTTGGGGACGGGACAATGGATGCCAGATTTGAGGACAGACGCTGTTCTTTTTGAGATGTGAACCTTCACGCGACCACTTTGTTCTTTTGAAAGTTTAGGAGAGAAGTCCAAACTGAGATTTTGTGAAGAGGTCGGAGAACTAATTGCATGTAAGATCTTTTTTTGTGATGATTTTGTGCTTGTGTGCAAGTGTGTGCTTGGCTGTGACCCTGTTTTGTCAGATGTGTGATGAGAAGTACACAGATTCTTGCAATGCAGTGTAACTCTCCTCTTTCCAGGTGTTTGACTATAAGAAGCTTAGTTGTGGTTGGTGGGTGAGATATACTCCCAAGAAACGCACAAGTTCTGTCAGCAGTGGCCAAACCATTTGGATGGCTTAAAGGCAAAGCAATTTAAAGATAAATGAGACTTATTGAGCAGGATAATCAATAGAAAGTGTGAGTCTTTCTTTTGAGTAAAGTGTAACAAGAGACAAAACAGGACAAGGGAGAAAGTAGGACAAATTTGCTTCATTTTTTATGTTGCCTCATTGTTGGAGACAGTGTTAAATTTGTGGATACAAGGATTCCCCTTTTCCTCTAGTCCTTTCTTTAAACTGGGTGACTCTCAAGCAACTTATGAGTTACTTCTTCTCCTCCATCCTTCTTCCATATTCATCCTTCCCATATTTCCAGGTGGTGTGACGGTGCAGGATCCCTGTGTCAGCTCTGCATTCACCGACCAACAGTCCTCTGGAGCTATGTCCAATCTAGACACAACGGCAGCTTGAGATTCGTCTGAATTCCATAATTTATTCTCTATTCCTATACCTGGATTTTATACAGTACCAGGATATTAGCATTATATTTAAATTTTATTTATTGGGACAAAACAAGGACTATTTAGTTCCTAGTTGTCTTTCTCTCGCACTACTGGCCTTTCAGTCTGCCAAGAGCCATGCAGGTGTCTTTTGCGTGCACAGACCATGGGCTAAAGGCCCCACGAAATGGTGAGCACAGCAAACAGAACGCCACAAGCCCCAACTCAGCAAGCCAGGCCCGGGCACGCTTCCGCACAGTGGCACTGATCGCTCGCAGTCTGGGCTCTTTCACCCACCGCTACCACCACAACCTGAAGGAGTCCACGGCCAAGCTAACAGGCATGAAGTATCGGTACGTACATTCACACAAACAGAGTCCATAGACATATCTTAATTATTTATACAAAATATTGTATACACTTTTTAAGAATAAGCTAAACAGAAGGTGGTTTAATTCTGAATAGATTAAAACAAGTCAATGACAGGTGATGAGTGGGATGGTGTGTTTGTGTCTGTGTCACTTGTGGGGACTCAATGCTAAATGCCATATTATGAATTTAAATCAGTTTTCAAGCAATAATTAAGGATGTTGTCGGTATAGTATTAACTGATTAATTAATGTTTAATCTCTCATTAAGTGTTGATTATATAATATTCTTAAACTTACACGAGATTTAATCTACCAATTAAAATCTATTGAAAAATATATATCTGAATTTTGTTACAAAATTCTAGCAGAAACAAAACAGAGAGCATAAGACAGATGATAGGTTGTTGAAAATGATGGCACCCCATGCCACTCTACAAAGTGAGTCACTCGTTTTGCTGATTGATTTCATGTATAGTATGTGTGGTCTGCATTTACAGTAGATGTAATACAATAACTGATTAATGTCTATTAGTGTCTTTAAAAAGACTTTAAAAAGACACTAATAGTAATTAATCGGACAGTCCACTGTAGTGAAGATGAGTAGTATCTCACAGCATCAATGGCAAATTTCCCATCTTCAATTACCCTCGTGACCTGCTTCACTACCAACACTTTCATTTTCAACTGTGACCCATCCACCCATTGTTTTCAATAAGTGGCTGCTAAAGGGCGGCAGAAGCACGCAGGAGGGCTCATTGTGTGTGTGTGTGGGAGTTATAACAAGTAAACATTGCTCTCTTATCTCAGTGAGTGGGCTCATAACCCAGACCGCACCAGGAAAACCCTATCTCACCTGGCCCGGTTAACTTTGGAGAGGCTGACATCAGTGCGTCCCCCATGTTGGGTACAACTGTCAGATAGAGCTGTATGGAAAGTGCAGATGAATTTGGAAAATGGCCATCTCTATTAAAAAACAGGGACCAGGGGTCAGCTCAACAAAATTGGAATCTGCCAGAAGAATCCGAGCCAATAAAATGCAGAACATGTTAAATGTGATAAATATCTGCTTGTCGCATAGTCTCATCTCGTTTCCATAACAACATTGAGATGGCCATCTCCAATCTGTTAGCAGCTTTGAATGAGCCCAAGTGACGCCATTGTACCGACTGGCTGGACATTCACTAAGACATTCTCCAAGTTTTACTTCTACTACTTTATTGTAGTTAGTTTGATTCTAAGTGCAGATCTGTCCATTTATTCAGCCTCTATGTCCATTTAAATGTTGGTCTTACTTAAATATTTATTTCTGGATATTTTTTTTTACTTGGGAAGTGCGTGTTTGAACATAGATTAAAACATTAAAGGCAAAAGATATTTCTTAGTAGCATACTTCTGGTTATAAAACATTTTTTTTTCAAACAAACTAATATTCTTGCAATTTTCTTAGGTGTTATCAGTACTAAACACCTGTTTAATCACACCTTCCCAGTTTCTGAATATAAATTCCAATGTTGTATTTGTACACTTCAGATGATATTATGCAGATTAAATAAAGTATAATTATAGCAGTGTTTTCAGTAGTCATGGTGATCTTAACATAGAACGTTCAATTAATGCAACCCTCTACCATCGGTTGACCTGATCTTCCTGTTAAACTCTGAAACAAACCCCAACACGTACAAAGTAAAACAAGCCTAAACATTCTGCCATAAGCTCCGGCTCAGTGATGTAAAAAGCAGGCTGGCTTCACAAGTTGTGCCGATTATTTTTGGTATGTGATGATGCCTGGTTGCCTGGTCCATAATGGTCATTAGGCAGCAGAAGGCCTTTTGACAATTCATGAGGTTCAGGGAGGTTTCTGCATGGTTTGTTCAGAGCTGCAGATGGGAATGCAAAAATCCCTTCTGTTGGCTTCTGTTGGACCATGGAGTGGCAAAGAGAGGCGGTGTAGCAGTTTGATACAAGATGTAGGGACACTGACAATCACAGTCATTGACTGGGGCAATTTTCCGACACGTCATGAAATACAAAGCCTTTGAGGTGTAGTCTGAAAGTTTCCTTAAAAAAGGTTTTATTTGACTGTGCTCTCTGATGTAAAGTGGAAATCTGTCATAATTATATCAGCGAAATGCGAGAATCGCGTTTGGCGATTTTATAGAATCACGTTCGTCCGCGTCCGCAGATTGGCCGTGTGAACGCGATAACGAATTGGTACTTCTGCAATGAATATTAATTAAGTAATTAATTAATTAAGGAATACATTTGTGAATGCAATAACTCAGAAAGTTTTGGCCCCATCTTCTTCAAAGTTTCGGTTTGAAGAAGATGGTTACATATGATGAAGATGCTGAACTAGATTGACTTTTGTACTTCTGTGATGAATAATAATTGATTAATTAACAAATTAATGTTTTTGAGCATTTTATTGTAAAGTCAGATATTTTTGACGACCTTTCACATACTTAGGCTGAAACCAGAAACAACACATCACCCCCCACCCCCCAACACATCAGATTAATAAAATGACAGTTACCTTAATAGTGCCACTTAGGGACTGACCAAAGAATTTAGTTTTAGGGAAATTTACAAAACTTGGCAAAAGCATCCTTCACAACCATCCAGACAAATCAAACCAGTCAAATAGGCCCTTCCCATATTTCCTATGGTTTGGGGCGGGACCTCATAATTCCTCGCATACAATCTCTGATCAAGAAAACCATTGGCACCAGGACTCCCCTGTAAAAGAGATTCTGAATCTCAGTGGGTCTTTCCTGGTTAATTAAAGGTCAACAAAAAAATAGCATTTGACGCAGGCGCCAATATACACTTAACTGTCGTGTACGACAGTGTGGGTCTAGTTATTATTTTACCTTATTCCTTTCCTTGACCTCTATAGCAACACCAGATCAGACACTGTGGCTTACCACTCTGACCAATAGTTGTTGAGTTATATTTTTGTCTGTCTCCTTGTCTCTACTATATATTACCAACTCAATCAAAGAACAGGGTTATGAAGTCAATTTTAAGCATAATTTATTTCAATTTTTTTTACTTGTTCTTATTTTAGTAAACTTGCAGACTACCTCTTTAAGTAAACTTTCCAATTAGTATTTCATTTATTTATATAAAACCAAAAGATGCATTTTTCACTACCAGGATTTTTATGTTATAAACAATTGTGTTTTTCAGCAATTCCTGATTTTATGGCTGAATGCACACAAAGATTTTTGTGGAAGTTTAGAATGAAACTTGCCCCATTTGTTTCTTTGAAGAAGCCTTAAAGCAAATGTCATCTCTGCATTGTGATTGACTGCAAAGCCACAAGCTCAATCTCTCTAATTATTTTTTTCCTGTTTTCAACCCCTCTATTTAATAAACTGTGGCTATCAAACCTCTGTTCCAAAATACTAGTGTGACTTAGACTGAACACTTCATCCCTTTGGAGTTCCCTGTTTACTGCCTTACACAATATACTTCAAAGCACATTTCCAACTGTTTAAATTTCTAAATTTCAAAATGACTGATGATGTGCCATACATCCTTGTCAGTAAATAGGGAATGTTCATCATCATTGGGAGTGACACATTAATTATAAAACATAAAACACAATGCAAGCAGCAGCAAGTCAGCAAAAAACTTTCTTTCTTTGATGACACATGGTGCATGCAGTTTTTAACAGCTGCAGTGAAGACAGACGCAAGCTGTCTCTTCATCCGCAAAGATGTGACACTGGACACACTGCTGCGGCATGGCCCATAAATCTGAATCAAGTTTGAGTGAGCGTGTGTGTGTACATGTGAGCCTCACTTTCTGCCTGCATAAGCCTGATGATATGCAGTAGTTTGTAGTAAATGAAATTGCTATTTTAGACGTTTCATCATACATCAGAAGTTTTCACCACACCCCAGTTAAATAAGTGTACTTGTTTTTCTTATTTGATCCACGTTTACAGCCGCTATGTGGAGATGATTTGCAGCATTAATAATAACGTAACCACAGCATCTTTTTGTACCGTTTAGTTTTGTCTTTGCCTCCAGACCAAACAAGCCCCAAGGAGACAGTCTCTCTGAAACCACCACCACATTTGTGTGCGCTTTGCATTTTAATTAAAGTTCATAACAAAAAGGCTTTGTGCACATTTAATGACTTTATAATATCACTGCTTCTCAAATACTGTTTGGGCTTTATCTCTCAAAGTGGCTGCAGTTTACTTTTTGAGCCAGTGTAATGACAAAGCTAATTGGCTCTAATAACACACACGTAATGTTTTAAATTTATTTTAAAGAAACAAAAAATACTTGTGATGCTTGCTTATGCTTTCTGGAGTTGTTTTGAGTTCCCGTTTTAGGAGATCTATTATGTAACCATGCAGTCCATGGTGCTCCATTCATTAAGCCATGAACCAAAAGTAATAATTTCTCCGCTAATAAAATACTTTAATCACTTGTACTTAGGCAGTATTTAACATTAATTGTGTCTGATATTTTTTGTTATTTGTAAGTTACATGGGGTGTAACATAGGTCATTGGTCACAGATTCCATTTCTGCTGCACTCTTTATACTGTTACAGTCTTATACATTTTTGTGTTTCCTATCACAGTGATATTTTTACATCTACTCTCTCAACTTCTCTGTTCTGAATCAAGCTCTTCAGATCTGCCCACAGATTTTTCAATATGGGGCTATCCCATAGAGGCTTCACTCATGTGTCTGCCTAAAATATAACTCCATGGTGTTTTCTTTATGGGATTTCTAATAATCCTACAATAGTTACAAAGATACAGTGAAATTATACCTCAGGCATGATGAAATACAAAGCTGAGAAGTTGAGTCCAGACATGGGCATTTCAGTCCACAAGGTGTCAGTCTCCAAACATTGTCATTGCATGGACCCTGTGGGGAACTGACTGTCATTTCTTATTTCCCATTCTCTGTTATGCTTTATCTGTAGAGGGCGTTTGATCTGCTTAGTCTTGGGGCCGCAACTTGCAACTCTGCACGCCTCAGTCCACTGCTAGTGTGTCTTATAGTGAGAGCCTGCCTTTATAGCTAGATTCAACCATACGGCCGGTAGGCTTTGTCAGTTTTATTCTCCATTTCTTTCATAGTTAATCTGCTCATTTTCCCTCAAACTGCTTAATTTCACTTCCCTACTTTTTCCACCCACACAGACCCTGGCATTCATATATTTAGAATATTACCCGCCGTTCTCTGTACAGTACTGCATTATTTTTATGACAAATAATGGTTGCCATTGGAAGAGATGGTGGGAACTGAAGAGGATGGTGTTGGCTAATCCTGCTGCCCAACAGCATTGGCTTGTGTGGGTTTGCCTAGTTTATGTTAATCCCCACAAACAACCTTGACTGAAGTGTTTGCTGTAAAGTATTGATTTGAACAACAGAATATTTTATCTACATTTCAGTGCTACAACTTTTTTTTTGTAGTTTAGAAATTCTTATTTAATAAACTCCCCACACAAAGTATATGGTTAAGCAACAATAAGTCAGCCAGATGTTCAAAGGATGTTTTTATTGCATTTAGAGAATGACTAAGAATAGCAGTAGCTCTATACAGTAGCAGCTCTGGATGTTTATAAGTGGTGACAGGTTGTGTGAGGGGGCGTCTTCAAATGACTCATTTGTCATTTTACTTCAAGGCTTCTTTTGGGCACCATCCAAGCGCGAGGGACCAAGCC
>JAVQKG010142753.1:0-10096 GCA_036025885.1 Hypseleotris bucephala | reverse complement strand
GGCCGACTTCCTGTTTGTCGTAGGGCGGGGCCATAATAATATTTTATGTTCAGCACGATGTGGAGAATCACTGTACCAAGTTTCATAGCTCTGTGATAAAGTAAGTGTATCAAGAGTCCAATAGGAGTCATAAACATGGGGGCGCTATAGAGGCATTTTTTATCCGACCGGTGATTCCGGTGGAAAAGTACTAAAACCCTATAGCGTATTCCTCCAATAAAAATAGTATATTTTTATTATATTAATATGGTATATAATCCGCTACACGTAGCCCTGTTTGTGTAAATACATTGAAGTTATAATAAATAAATAAAACACATTTTTGATTAAAAAAATAATGTTTTATTTTTTGTTACAGTATCAAGGAGGCATGTAATATTTCATAAATATATCATAATCATATAAATATTGCAATAAAAGACTATTTTCCATGTATTTTCAATGGGAAACGCGCCCTGACACTCGCGTCAAGCGTCAAAAAATCGGCGAGGGTGTGATTCACTCGAGGTAAGCGTTTTGACGCTCGCCTGACGTGCTGCTCGAGACGCTCGCCTGACGCAGGCAGTGTGGCTGCTCCACTCCGGTAACATGGGCGTCTATGGGCGCGTAGAGAAAAACGGATGCATTGACGGTTACGTGACGCTCAGAAAACGCATCCAGTGTGGCCTAGGCCTTACAAGCAAGGCCTATTTAAAGACAAACCACATTTTCACTTAAATATGTAAACTCTGCATTTTCTAAACTGACTACACATTTTTGAACACATATTTGATGCCTTTTTATTCATGTGCATACATACAGTATATTACAAATTACTTTTAAAAATGTGTCAAAACACAAATACTGAATTTTTCAGCATTATAATTATAACTTACTTCCTCATTCCCTTTCTTAATGTGAGGGAGCTGAGGTTTTATTTCAAAATTTGTGATTGTTGTTCAGTGAAATTGGCCAACTGGAAAATGTGAGTTACCACATTAGTTTACATTTTTGAATCGGCTCAACTCGCTTGGAACCAAGATACTAAAAAAGTAGCTTGTGGTAAGGGTTGCCGAGTGGACATGTTGGACTTCTTTTTCTTTTGTTTTTGTCCAGAATCAGGTAGTGCAAGTGTCCGGATGTTTATAAATAGCCTTTCTCCAAATATAGCTCCTGTGTGATATTGATGGTCCCTGTCCAGAGCTGAGTGAAGGATGTGGGTGGATCCAGACTGAGTGTCTGCAGCCTGTCCACTTAGTTTCACCACTGTCACTCTCACAGACTCCTCACTGCTGCCTCCTTTTACTGAACATACACTATTGTACTATCAAAGTTGCACTACCTGATTTTGTGTAGGAAAAAGCAAAAACAAAGAAAAAAAAACATTCATTTTTCCCATTGACTTTTGAACAATTCATATTATTTAAAGGTGTAGTCTGTAACTGTACTAAAATAAAAATAAAAAAGTTTAGAAATTTTAGAAATGCTTTATCTGAGCCTGTTTATAATTATTATTTCACTTTAATCCTTCCCCTGGCCTTTACAACATCAATTTACACTTGGTGGGGTACTACTTTGACCAATCATATCTGAGTTTCCTTTAAGCCCCTCCCCTGGCCTCAACTGATTATAGACACTCTACTTTACATCATATAATTGTGTCAGATAGTCAGTTTGAAGCATTTTCAATTTTAATTTAGAACTTTTTATTTTATTTTGGGAAAGTTACAGACTACACCTTTGAGGCTAATTGGCTACAGTGTGCGGTGACTCGCGTTCATATTTTCAATCAAAAAGCGTATCTAAAACTTGTAACAGGAAAAGGTTACAATGTATGTAATGAATGAGTTTTCATATTCAAAATTTGCACTATGATCATGAAACACAACACACTTTGGATATGTTTTCAGGGAAGGAACAACCTCAGAACATGGTTTAAGGTGCTTGTAACTTTGCTAAAATAAAAAAGTTTAGAAATTTAAGAAATGCTTTATCTGACCCTGTTCTATGTATGTAGGTAATCTATCATATTTATTATTTTACTTTAGTCCTTCTGGCCCTGGCCTCTACAACAACATCACTTTACAGTTGGTGGGGTACTACTTTGACTTACCATATTTGAGTTTCCTTTTAGCCCCTCCCCTGGCCTAAACTGATTACAGACACTCTACTTTACAACATATAACAGGGTCAGATAGTCAGTTTACACAGTTTTCACTTGTAATTTTTTACTTTTTTAAATTTTAGGAAAGTTACGGACTACACCTTTAAAAGCTCAGAAAAGTGGATATTGCAGAATGTAGGAGCTTTAACTGTTACGGGAATAAACAAAGGCGCTCTATAATAACCCTGGAATGATTTATTGATATGATAAAAGCAGCGTGTAGCTTTAGCGGAGTTGCTGTCTGCGTCCGTGTGTCCTTTAGTCTGTACATTAGCTAATTCGAGCTGGGACATAGTGAATGAAATTGGAAATCTGTCAGCTAACACCGAGCAGGAGCGCTTAGCATCAAATCAGTGGAAGAAGTACAAGGCATTATTTAATCACACTAGGTGACAGCCGACATATGTTTTCTAGAGTTATTGTAGGATAGGATAAAGGTTGCTGACCCAAAACTGTAATGTTTTAGTGTGGACCGTACTAAATGGGAGCAATTTTAATGGCCATAATTATAGACCCCAGATTTCTAGACCTTTCTCAAATCACGGTGCATTTGAACTTACTAAGTGATTAAAAAAAAGCTTCCAAAATCCTTAAAATCTTTTCCCATACAATTCAAAGTACAAAAAGTTATAAGCTCGAAGTAAATAGGGACATCGGGTCACCCTGTGCAAATATCGAAATGGCCGTAATTTTTTAGGCAAAAAACTGCTTACCTTACCTTACCTCTACAAACAAGTTTAACAGTTAATATTTCAGTCTGTGTTCAAGTTAATGCTTCCAGACAAGTTTGAAATAAGCTGTGAACTAAATCCTGGTTTTGAAAACAATATATCAAATCTAATCACAATAAGAATCGCAGGTATTTTTTCAACACTTGAACAAAACAAGCACACTAAGGCCCTGTTTATACAACAATACGTATTCAAGGCTGAACAGTATAAGGTATATCAATTACAACTGCAGAATGCATATCCCAAACAACTGCTTTACTCACTATATTATGGGAAACTATTTGAGTGAGATTCACAGTGGCAAGTGCATTTTCTTTTCTGCTTTTTGGTCCTGTCTTTACGTAGTTTGGATTCAGCTGTTTTTTTGACTAGTGAAATCTAAAATGTCAATATTGTTATCCTAATATCAGAGGTTCACATATGGGAATGATATGAAACAAAGATGAGGGACACGGCATGGGAAAAATGTATGTTGTTAAATATTATGATGATGCAAATTCTGCAAAATTCCTGTATTTTTAGATCAAACAAATGAAGAAACAAATCCAAATTAGGACTTAATACTAAAGTTTATTATAGTAGACTTTCACCACATTTTTTATTCCCAGCTCTAATGGAAAAATGCTTTAAACAGTGTCATATTTAAAACCATAAGTCATAATCAGGGCTGAAACAATTAATCAAATTAATTATAATTCATAAATATATAACTAACTATAATATTAATGAATTACTGAAATATCATCAACTAATTTAGTAACTGATGATAACTGGACAACTAACAACCTATGGGCAGACATCAACACTGCAGTCATTGCATGTCACGTTTTAGTATCAAGCATACATCCTGTACACTACACTTAGTGCAGACACACACACACACACACAGAGTATATTATGGAGCATCTTTATGATAAGTCTAAAGAGAGTGCGCCCTGGCCTACCCCTCTGGGAACACACAGAGCTCTCACAAATGCACTGTGCTGTCTTCTCAGTCTAAGTGCTCTGTGCTGCACACGTATGGCAGAGATGTGCTGTCTCATGCTTGTATCTGCTGAAACGGAGAAGGACTAATCCACCTCTCACTGTGGGACCATGGATGGTCTGTCTGAGAACTGATATTGTTCCCAATCACAACAGGAAAAAAATTGAGAAATTAAGTTATGACAATCTACAAATCTGGGAATATCGTTGAATCGTGATACAATGTTTTCATTTATGCTCTGCTCTTCACTGTAATTTTTACGGTAGCAATGCAAGTCTTCATATTAATAAACTAAGTAAAATAAATACAATAAAATAATATGATGAACATTGGATTGGATGTACATTGAATTAAAAAAAAAAATTAAGAAGCAGTCTTTTGAATAAGACAAAAAGTACAAAGTCAGCTAAATTTATGATAAAATCAAAACTGTGATCAGTGATTAGTCCTAGAAGAATAGTCTTTGGTTTTGCAATAGTCAAGTTTTGTCCTTGGTTTATTCCTTTGTTTATATACAATTTTGTTCATTACTTACTTATTTAATTCACAAAGCAGACTTTTTGACACAATTTGCTACGTGATGTTTGTGTGGCACTGCACTGTCCTGTCTCTGATCCATGGCAAAGGTTGTGTCCTATAGGAAACTGAATCCAGCTGATATCAGCAGCACACAGCTCCAGTGGGTGGATGAACAAGATTTAGGACAAGATCGATTACCTCAAGAGGAAATTCTATCACCTCAGAGGCGTCCAGTTTCAAACATTTACATCTCCCTTCAGCTTCTAAGGAGAGCTTATATTGTGCCATTTTTATATCAGGGCAACATATCTATTTTAGATACATTTAAGTTATCATTTTACATTGTGCAACATCAAACACAAATTATTTATTTATACAAGCTGTTTTGTGAAGCTCCTACTGGATGAGAAACACTCTGACCTCCAACCACTTTTTACTTCTTCAACATAAACAAAACCATGACACCTTCACAGCCACACACACTACAGCCAAGAGAACGCTCTGGTTTGCCCCAATTTATGACATCACTTCTAGGATCAATCTGTTTTCAGCTCTACTATAGTGCAACACTAATTACTCCAACATGCCTGAATGAGATAAAACACTATTTTGTGTATGTGCTTGCATGTTTGAAAACAATATTAGAACGTGATTAAAAGCTCAGAAATGTCTAGTTTGCCGAATATAGGACCTATATAATGTATAAAAGACATAATAAGTTCTTATTTATCATCTGTGAAATTAGGAATAAGTTTAGATGTGATGTGACTTGTCTGTACTATGTACTGTATTTCTTAAGTAATTAATGTTGTGCTATAATAGAATAGTGTTTGTTTATTTCTGTGTTATCAGCCTAATGAATTTGCAATTATTAAATTTTACTTTGATGTCAAAAAACCTTAGCTGCAAAGGGGGAATGAGGAAGCATTTTTAAACCCTATCCTATAAATATTTTAGTGAATTTGTGAATGAAAGTGCAGAGCTCTGCTTATGCTCACCAAGCAAATAGTACGCCTTTTTCTCCAGCATTATAAATAGTAGCATGAGCAGTGATGCGCTCCGGACGGATAGACTTACCAGAGCTTTGTACCATGTTCATTTCAAAACAATGATTACAAAATCCCAGCCAACTGCCTTCAGAGTAAAATACTGTCAGTGTCAGCTAGTGTCAGTATACAGTAACCGTAAAGTACCTAGTGTTAATGTTCCCTGCATCTGTGTGTTACTGTAAAGAGATAGTCTGTTTGTAAGTTCTGTAATCTAGGCCTCTTTGTTGATATATTAACAGACTAACACTATACAATATGGATAAAACGACATCCACATTTTCTAACATAACCAAATGATAGAGTCTAAAACAGATAGAGTCAATATATCCCAGCACTCTGCTGCTGAATGTTGTTGTAATATGTGTTATTCCAATAGCAGTCCCAGTCTTTGTTTGCAAACAGAAGTTTGAGCTGGGCTGACAGACAGGCCTGTGTCAGACTACGTGCATACGCTATCTCTCTGTTCTGCATCTTCCTCTCATCCATGCGTGATGAGCAGCGCTCTACTGTATGGAAATGCACTGACACGTTAATGATAACTGTTCGATTACCTGTAGATGCAGTTTCCATAGCAACGGTAGGCCTTTTCCCGTCGTCTTGGAAAGGACGAAATTGTTGATCCAGGTCGCTCGTCGTCTCGCTGCCTCTTGGCTTGAATTCATCACGCAGCTCGTCGAACCGGCTCGAAGTGTTCCCAGACAGGCCGTTCCTTCCATAGTCATCCCCAAACCACTTTCCCTCCGAGCCTAGCTCCTCACCGGGCTGTGCAGACATGCTTATTGCTGTGGGCGGACAGAGGTTAGAGCTAAGGCTTCTCAGCTAAATCAGATTTTCGCAAGGCTCGGTGATGTGCACAAACCAATGCGGCTCCTCACTGGCGTCTGTTCACTGGGCGAAGTGGCGACACCACGGACGAGGCGGCGCGGTCGATGGGAGCAAGAGGAGTGAGGCTGATTGTTTTAGTTCTGTGATCCAACAGTGACGTCATGTGTCCGTGTGGCTCGGGCTCGGCACTGGGGCTCTATATGGGCCACGGTCATATGGAAAGAGCACAGATATATTAGACACAGGTGAAGGCAAAGGGATGCCCATTATCAATATGAAAGAATCAGAAAAGAACAATGTGACACCAAATAAATGCAATAATACAAAAGAAATGAGTGTGACTTGTAATTCTAAGAGTGAACTTTGGTAACACTCCCATTTTGAAGTGAATGTTAAGGTTCAACAGTGGGATATGTGTGGCAGTTTGGCGCCCTCGTGTGTCACTACAGTGAAGAAGCCCGCTCCAACATGGCTCCTGCTCCTTAGCAACCGGACGCTCGAGCGCATACTCTCACAAACACTAGTGATGTACAGAGCCTGGGTACAGTAGAGACGGGCCTGGGAGTTTAGGAAAACTGTCAGTGTAAACTATTCAGTCTTTATATACCTTTTTAGTACAAGTAAAGGTATGCTTTTCAGTTTTTTTTTAAATTTAGAATCCGCAAATTTAATGTAGACTGCTCACAGAAAAGTACTAGCTAACACCTAGGCTAGCATTTTGCCATTTTTGTGTAATGTTACTTACCTTCGGAAGAAGAGTTTACTTGAGTCCTATTTGAACTATCAGCGTTTTTTTAGTCTGTAGATATGGTATTTAAGTTATGACAAAGGTTATTTAGAATTAGAATAATTTTCTCCACAGCTGCAGTTAAACTGAGTGAAGACAATGACACACAGTGAGAAATTGAAGTCTCGCGGTGATGATGAGGTGCTAAGGGAACTGGTGAGTAAGCACACTGTAAAAAAAAAGTCATTATTCTAACTTCAAATTCTATACCTTGTTCTTGCACATGTGAGTGTTCACTACAACTCACTCTAAGTTCTACTATCAAAATGTGAGTTAGAGCACAGAAACAGCAACTTAAAACTTTAAGGCAGAAAATAACATGAAAACCTAAAATTCGATTTCTGCCCCGAAGTTTCAAGTGGTTACAACCATTGATGTACCATGGTTACAACAACCCACTGAGCATCTTTTTTCTTAACCTGTAACTCATCATTTGTCAGTATAAAACTCACATTATGTAAAAACAAATCCGCAGTTTGACGTATAACTTTTACAAAGCACAAATTTTATATTAGAGCTGAAACAGGATTAGGAAATCGGATTAATCGTGATTAATCGGTTATTGATATCATTGTCAATAAAATGTAGTAATTGAATAATCGTTAATGGCAGTATGCAGAATCTAAAACATGACATTTGCAGAGAAAACAACCCACACAGAGCAGTAATTAGGCCAAAACTGTACAAAATATATACATTTTGTATTTAAGATGAAAAACCTTCTTTGTTTGTAAATAAGCTCTATCCAGAAGTCCTCAGGTGGAAGAATTTTAGCTTCACCTGTTTCAAATATTGTTAAAATCTAATATTATTTATTTTTTGCTATCCACGAATTAAACAATTAATCAAATGAATCAATTAGCAAAACAATCATTAGTTGTAGCCCTACTTTATATGGCTGTGTTAATGATCTTTTTCATGTAGTGAATATGGTGTCACTTGTAAATCCTCTATTTGTTTTGACTGAAACATGCTCTTTATCAGTGTGTGGCCAATGGTGTGTCCTATGAGAAGGTAGTTGATGAGGGGCTGTCCATCAGCTCTCTGGAGATCTTCTTCTCTGGGTTCCCTCGTATGGTTGGACTGTCGTTCTTCCCCAGGCTTCACCAGCTGACCATAGTAGGCCAGAACTTACAGATCATTGAAGGTCTGGAGGGCTGTCCACTGCTCCGGGAGCTGTGGGTAGTCCAGTGCCGTCTTACAGTAACTACATTTTTTTACATTCATTTAGATTCATTTTATCCAGGGCTTGACATGACCACTAGCCAACTAGCCAAATGCTGGTCGATTTTTCTTATGGTTTTTCTTATTCTGGTTGGGTTTTAATTAGGGCTGTCAATTTTAATGCGTTAACAACGCGTTAACTAAAGAAGAATTCAACAGTGATTATTTTTTTAACGTGCGTTATACCATGGTCTGTGTGAATTCTTGATTCTGATTGGCTGCAGGGTGTCCATTATAAATGGATAACGGACACCTAAAAAAGAAGTTCCGGTCAAATAGCCTGATTCTAAGTTCTAAACTAGACCCAGGCTATTGTAAACGACAGCAAATGTATATCGGCGAAACGCCCCATGCGTCTGTGTCAACTGCTATAAGACCGACAGCCTTCTTGATCGGAGAAGGTGGTGTAAGGGTGGCTGCCATTCTGCGCCTACGGCCCCTTCTTACCACCACAATCATACAGGCACACTAACACACTCATTCATAGGCAAGGTGGGTTAAGTGTCTTGCCCAGGGACACAACAACAGTATACGCTTGGGGGGAATTGAACCAGCTATACCGTAGGTGAGGGTAAGGTTTGAAATTAAAACAAAATTTTACCACAAGATGTTAAAACGATTCATGATCTCTATTATATTTTGTTTTTAATTATTTTAGATCTGGCCTCAAGAATCTGAAGGTAGTACAGTTTTGGTGTAGTGTTGTAACTATGCAAAATACATCTTTTACACAATGTACTTTCTGTGTTTCCTAAAAAAAACAGGAAGTGAAGGTAAGGTGGCTAAGTCAGAAGGAAGCAGGGCATAACAGTGAACCTGAAAACAAGACCTTTTATTCTTGTACATAAAGTATATTTTTATATTTTATTTTACATTTTCATATCTTGAAAACATACAGCTTTGATTGATGGTAATTCTATCCTCATTTTACAGTATGTTTACCAGTGTGGTCCAGATAAAGAGACAGGGGAGCAGATTACTGTATAGAAGCACTACAAGATGCAGTTGCACAGTGTGTAAGTGTTCAACATGCAACAGGAGGGTTGCCGGTTCGAACCCTCCCCCCCAAGCGTATACTGTTGTTGTGTCCCTGGGGAGGCACATAACCCACCTTACCTATGAATGAGTGTGTTAGTGTGCCTGTATGATTGTGGTGGTCAGAAGAGGCAGTAGGCGCAGAATGGAAGCCACACTTCCACCACCTCCTCCGCCATAAGGCAGTCGGTGTGATAGCAGTTGACGCAGACGCATGGGGCGTTCCGCCGATATACATTTGCTGTCGTTTACGACAGCCTGCGTCTAGTTTAATCCTGGTTTTGACTCAATCCTAGTTAAGATTTAGCTTAGTCCAGCTCTAGTTTTAAGCCAATAGTAGATCTTATTTAGTCCTAAAGTTTCAACTTGAAGCCCACTGGACGCTTCACTTAATGACAGAACAGCAGCTCCTGAAAGTCTAATAAAGTTTGGAATAGTCGGTGTCTTCATTGGTGTAGTTTTTGTGTCGCTTTTTGAAAGGCTGACATTAGATTTCCACTTTCTGTATTGTTACATGTCACTGCTGGAAAAACAAGAATCTACTGCAAAGAAATGAGCAGAATTAGGGACTGTTTTGGGGAGTTTTTGTTTGGCTGTATGTTAAACCAAAGCAAGTAAAATAATTCTCAATAATAAGACGTTGTGACATGCAATTAGTTCTTGTGGCTGTCAGCAAAAGGTGTTGACGTTTCTCAGTTTGTTTTCAGCTGCAAGAACACTTTAGAATAGCTCACATCTATTTAGCAGTAATAAAGCATCGATAAAATAATGTACATAACAATCATTGGTAGCACTTTA
>JAVQKG010142654.1:0-10817 GCA_036025885.1 Hypseleotris bucephala | reverse complement strand
TGGCAATACAATTTAAACGACGATGATAACCTGTACAGTGTGAAATATTTGCTTTAGTATTTACCATTGTCAAACAATTAACTTCAATTAACATTAGCCTGTAAAATGTTGATACTCACGTGTTAGGGTTAAGAAAGAACAAAATGCATCATATAAATTAAAAATAATAGATGAAGCTATTAGTTTGGCGCAAAATTGTCCCAACCCAGCTCCCACGCCGTTTGAATTTGTGCGTAATCTCACATTCAGATGCAGAGCTGTGTCTTAGCGTTTCTTATCGGTCCCAGGAACTTGAACGAGGGAAGCTGCAAGTTTATTACCAAGGACAATAGACGGCGGAAGGCTTCCTTCAAAGGCCGCGTGAAAACACGCAGACTGTGGCTTCTGACACCGTAAAAGTGAAGGACGATGAGCTGTGAATGACACTAAAACCTTGGCGCATTTTCTAATTGAAGCTTTTGTGGCACGAGATTTGGCCCATGTGTCCATTCTGTGTCTGTTTACAGGTAGGGACTACTGTTTTGGATGTACACTTGTCTTATTCGCGTGACGAACGGAGCAAAACACTCGGAATAACCTTACATTAAAAAATATTCTTATTATATGTTGTTTCCATAGCTTCTAGATATTGCACAATAGCGGAAATAAATCGCTGATACAGCCTAATTGTTAGATGCGTAAAATGTGTCTCTAAAATCGGGGCTATATTTGAAAAAAAAGAGGAAGACTATATACAGTCGAAACATGTCAAGGTAAAGACAAACATCTCTTGCTACTATTGTCTGAATAAATGAAACTTCAGTAGGCTAAATATATTTGAAAATGTACAATTTTGGCATATCATATAGGCCTATATATCATTGTTATCATTGTTATATCACTGTTTTGCAATCATTACCATTTTTTACTAGATTATTTTCGTTTTTAATACAAAATGCTGGAGACAACAAATGCGAAAAAAGCCAGTCCTGTTTCATTCTTTTAGGTTTACTTTATGAGCGCTGTACCAAATATCACACATTTGACAGAGCTCGGTTTTTCCATGCGTTATTCAATATTTCTCCCCGCTGTCGCTTTAAACGCTTTATAAGACCTGCGGGGCCACAAGAAGCAGAGGCTATGTATATGCGCACAATGTTTAACAAAACCAACTTTACACTGTTGGAATTGGACACAAACTTAACTTAAATAAGGTATAATATTTGTTGTATATTATTTGGAGATTCACTTGACTGTTTTTATTCTTGGTTGTCTCTTGTACACATGCTGTGCGCTGATGAGCAATAACAGAGCTACGGTTATATTATTGTCGGTGGACGCGCGTTATGGCCCCTCAGCACATTATCATGAAGCTTCTGTGTTCCTCATTAAGATGTAGCTTACACATAACCGACACTAGCTTTGAGTGTAAACCCACGCAAAGGTTTGAGCTGTAATCGGTACAAGAGCCACAAAACAACAAACAAAAATATAATTGTATATAATCAGTTAATGAAACTGCCCTGGCACCTATACGGGATTACTTCATCCACTATATTTATCAGAAAACGTCCAGCATTGTGTAACATTTGGAAAACACATTTTAAAATTCTTTTAATATATATATATATTTATATATTATTTGTTTTGTCTTTTTGCCGTCAATTCGTCTACATGCGCATTCATCGTTATGAACAAGAACACACTGTGTTAGACCACACAGGTTTAGGATGACGTAATGCCAACCCTTAAAAATTTTTTTTTAATCAGGCATTTTTTCTATATTACATTGTCAGAAAGATAAAAAAAAACATGACACTCTTTGTGAACTAAAACAAGAAATGTGTGTGTGTGAAATGTGTTTTTATTTTGCATCGTTGTAAAAAAGAATTTAACCACCAAGTGCCCGGTTCTGGGCAGAATAGAAAAAAATGTTTGAAAATGATAGTCTTGACCTTTGAGATATAGCCTACAGTACCACACAAGGTACAGGTTGACTCAGGCTGTGTCACTGTCCTCTCTCTCTCTCTCTCTCTCTCTCTCTCTCTCTGTTGTGTTCATGTTGTGAGTGTAATGCTGTATGGTCTCGCTTCTGTCACTGTTATTAATGTTTAATAATACCACACAGATGGATAGAGCTCTGCCACATCCTCCTCCCACACAACACTCAAATATGTCCTCATGGACTATTTAGCCCAGCAGTATTGGGAACAAGGGTGGGGCCCAACAACATAGTTTACATATCACGTGACTCCGTATTAACAAATCAACAATTACCTTAGCTTTATTCTTGAGGAGTTGCTAAAAGGCTCACAAGAAGCGTTTGCGGAAAGCTCAATGGAAATGTGCGAGCGGACTCCTTTAAATCCGGGCTACGTTGGTTCTTTGCTTAATTTGGCTACGCCTGACTCGCTTTATTTCTCCAACCTCCGGGGCAATGGAGCCCACATTCCCGGGCTTCATCAGATCCCCTACAACAGGAGAGACGTGTGCACCTTCCCCTGGACTTCCTCAACTTCGTGCGCGTCTGGGTCAGCGGCCGCATCGCCCGGCCATCAGAGCCGCACATTCGGGGGATACTGTCCGCCGTTTATACCCAACACTGGCACCAAGCAAGGCTTCCAAGACCTGAACCATAAGCGAGAGGAGCCAGGCAGAGCGGATGAGAGCTACGTGACGGAGCGCGGGTACTCTCAGCTGAGCGGCAGACCACAGCTTGGCTCAGACCCGGTGGGTCCGGTCACTGAGTCCGGCACCAGGCCCGAGCAGAGCGGGAGCCACGTCCCGGTCAGCGGCGACACATGCTCCAGGAGCGGCTTCAGTGAAGGTCAGCCTCAGCCTGAAACTGGTCACTCCACTCACACACGGGACACATGACTTTATGGCTCCACTCAGTTCTAATGAATTTAAACAAAACAGACCCTGCTAAAAGTTAGAATGGATTTACTGACTACAGGACCAGTAGCCTATACGTTAGCCTGTGTTGTTTACTGTGCATTTGTATCAAGTTAGACTGGCAGCGAACTTAAAGCAACTGGTGAGATCTGTGTTACAAGCATGCATATTTGTCCCAATTTTTACTATATGCCATTTTTACAAGTTAGGCTAGTGGCTTGGTTTTGTGGTGTTATTTGAAACTAATGGCTATCACTGCGCGTCTATCTTCCTATGCGTAATTTCATTTTTTTTCCCATGGCAATGACTGTTTCTGTTCACTTCTGGTAATGTTTTGATGATTTGAACTTGGGCTAAGTAAGTTCATGTCTTTTGCTGCCTCTGTGTCCATCAGCTGTAAGGCGGACAGAATGATCCTCTCTGCTGGTGAGGCTGGTGTTAATCTGTGCCACTAAACTATAGCTCTCCTCTGCTGCTCCCTCAGGTGCCCCTTGGTGCTCGTCACAGGCGAAAACCAGAAAGAAGAGGAAGCCATATTCCAAGCCGCAGCTGGCGGAGCTGGAGAATGAGTTCATGATGAACGAGTTTATCAACAGACAGAAGCGGAAGGAGCTGTCGGACAGACTGGACCTGAGTGACCAACAAGTCAAGATCTGGTTTCAGAACCGCAGGATGAAAAAGAAGCGGCTGCTGCTGAGAGAGCAGGCCTTCTCTGTGTACTGACGCACGGCCTTTGGATTTGATCCTGACCAGCAGCCTGTCAATAAGATTCAGCCCATTCACATAAATGTCACACATGGACACTAGCGTCACTGGCTAATATTTATAAATGAATGTACCATATTCATCAAAAGCCACGTCTAGTCAGGGTCTACAGCTCAACTTTCACCTGCAAATCAACAGTACCAATAAGATGGTGAAGAGGTGAAATTGATTCTGCTCACTTTTTCTAAAACACAGAAAGGCCTGGCTTAAGGTGAGCTTAAGAAGCTCCAGACAAACGTTGTTAGTGTTAGGGTAAATGTAAACATTTCACCTCAGTGTTTGTAACATGATCTGAGTTTAGCTTCTGTTTGGAAACACCTGACTGAGCTCAAGTTCATGTCTACGACCGAGCATCTCAGGCTATCCCAGTGTAAATTAAAGTGCATGTAAATAATGACAATAATGTTAGTCGGAACACACGTATTAATGTGTTTTATTCAAGCGCTGTGGCAATTATCTTCAGTTTGGTGTATTTTATTCAGTGTATCCACTTTCACCGCACCCTGTGCCGCATGTCGACTTTAGACCGAGGTTAGTGTACAATATTTTTCTGCAAAAGTGTTTGTGAAGGATTCATGGATATTGAACATAATGAATGTATTAATTAAAGTGTGTGGCTTTATGGGACGTGGTTAAACCGGAGTGAGTGCGAGGCCGCAGATCACATGGCCGCGAGCTCCCACTTCTCATATCCTTTTTTTTTGTTTTTTGTTTTTTACATTATTTATATTGTATTGTGAGTTACTTTATTTTAAATCATTCCTATGAGCATGTTCTTTTGTTCTGATTTTTGTAAACTCGTGAATGTGAATCACCAAAAAAGTATTTTACGCACGGTAACAGCCTACGTTTTTACGCAAACGTGCGGAGGTTACATTTGTTAATAAAAATCTTTTAAAATAATTTTGTGCATGTTAGTTCTTCTGATGTTGGGGTTTTACGTAGAAATATACTAGAAACAAATAAGTTAATCTCTCTAATTTAATTGAGTACTAAAATAATATCTGGCTTTTACATTTCTATTCGCACGAAATGATATGGCATGAGACAATTGACCCGAATAGGCTTTAGGAATAATATGAATCTAAAACCAACACTTAGTAGTTTTTTTCAGGAATTAAAATTGGAAGGATATCATATGAAGCTAATTATTTTAAACATATTTTTTTTTATTGGGGGTGTTTTTCGTAGCAGTCAACTGTTAGCCTACACCCTCGTGTATGTTTACTAGACTAAAGCTCGCCCATGCATTGTGAATGAAGTCGAGAGCATAATGTCTATAGCTTCTAGTTTGCTGCTAATCTTACTCGACAATAACAATACGTCTAACCTCTTTGTTGGAGGTAAATGGCCTTGACCAAATGGACGAGGAGTATGCAGCCATTTGTATTCCTAACTGAACTTGTGCATTTTCCATTGGTGCGTATTTGTTATTGTTAGGAAGTTGAAGCGATGTGGATTTAGATCATTTAAAAACAATTTCCTCAAATTTTACTGTAACATCGTGGCCAAGAGCCTGTTTTTTAATATTTTTTTTCTTTTTGATAGTTCTTAAAAAGAAGACTGCGACTATCAAAGGCATCATGGATGGCCTCTCACTGCGTCATATCATCACGTCATCCCGCACGCAGCCAACACCACGTTTCTTTATCAGCCACTACTATTAAAGGCACATGGAGATGAGTGTATTTCGGTCTTTTACTATAAACTTTTTACAGAAGGGCCTCTTTCGTTTGTTTTCTGATAACATTGCGAAAGATGTCTTTTTACTGCTGGTATTTCAAATGGACTAGTTGTATCCTAAACGTGTGTGGATGTTTTATATCCGCTTCATGAAGGCTGTCTGCTTTGGCTCACATTCCTGACTGCACCACTTTTATTGCGCGCACTACTTTGAACAGTTAAGCGTAGCTTTCTATAGGCGACGGTTTCCTTGAGTATTTGTTGCTTTATTGCTTTACTGCCAGACAGCGCCATATACAGCCCATGCTCCTTCAGATAGAGGGGGCACCAAAACAAAGTTAAGGTCAAGTTAGTAGGCTGCACATAGCAGTTTCTATCACAAATTAATTTTAGGCAAAAAAAAAATATATAAAATAAAAATCGATTATATATTGCTCTTAGATAAAACATTTACGCACAGGGGGGCGTCTTGTATAAATTCAGCTTTTGAGTTCCCAAAAGAGTTTAGTTACCAAAGATGGTGTTTTATTTTTCTCTGTTGCAAGTGCTTGATTTTTTTCTTCTTGCTCAAATACAAAACAAAAAGCAACAGGTCAGCCTAACTTTACGCACGACTACATACAGTACAATATGTTTTAATGTTTTTTTATTTTGCGCCTACTTTCTTGGTATGTTTGCCTTTTTTTAAAAATGCAAGGGATGAAAAACAATCAAACAAAGCAACATTGACTTTTACGTTGCGTGTGACCTTTACGCTTAAAACAGCGAGGATGTCTTCTGTGTTTTCAAGACAACATGGCTACGGCCTCAAACTAAGTCGAGCTGCTCTTGTTCCCAGCTGCTTATTCCTACAATCTGGAGCATTTTAATGTTTGCTTCTAATTGGTTAAAAATGTTAATAAATTCACATACTCACAGATTAAAACAATTCGCTGGGAAAGTCCGTTTTGGCACCGAGAAGAGGGTTCTCTGAATACACACCTCACACACTGCGCACTGCCTTGGTGCAATAAATGATTGAGGCAGAAACTTGTTGTTGGCGCTGGTGCTTGGGAGACATATACATAGCACAGACGGTCAAAGCCACATGTTCTGGACTTGGCAATGCACGGTCTGATGTGAGTCATATATGAGCCAGAATAATTCGGTGTAATTCCGACTACAGGGGGCGGTTTTAATAGATATTCAGAAAGACCTGAACGAGCATTAGCATTATTCATAGAATCCCAGGATGTAAAGGGCTTTTTTTTTGGTCCAAAATGTGAGCTAGAGATTCATATTGCGTTATGTTTCCAGGAAAAACATTTTGTCCCCTATTGAAGGTCAAAGCGTTTGTCCCGAATTCAGATGCATCTACATAATAGTTTGATAATTTTTATACGTCAATGGGATTCTTTGTGATTTTACGCTCAGGGTAACCTAGTATTTATTTCTAAATTAATTGTCTTTTGGACCTCACACAATACGGCGTCTGTTTGAAGCAGACAACAACAGAGCCGACGGTGTGTGTTTTTTCTCTTTGCATATGCGCAGGGCTCAACTTGAATGTTTCCTAACTGTTGCTACAAAGCCTTGGTGGCTCCTGCAAAGTGGTAAATTTAGAGCGCACTGAGCGTGCGCGGCTGTCATTACATGTCATTACAAGATGGAGATGATGCCGCTGTAAAACTTTCATTGAAATATTCCAGCGGTGCTTCCACAAATGTCTTTTCCGTAAGCTATAGGGCAATGAAGGCGAAAGAGGAGTTCCCTTTACAACGGGGAGCCAATGGAGGAGCTCGCCTCGCTCACATGAGTTTCTTCGGACAGTTTTTTAATGACTGATATTGATGTATGGTAATTTCTCCGCTGGATCACATGACACAATTACCTCAAGAATCGATCAAGATGTATTGCAGGTCTGCCTACGTTTCCGATTTTTTCTCCCTGGTGGGGTCTGTGCGCGCGTCTGTGCTGCTATAGATGGACAAAGTTTAACACAGTCGAGCTGCCAATTCCACAGGAGGAAAAGGGAGATATGACGGAGTACGATGATCGGAGCTGCGCGTCTAATATGTATTTACCGAGCTGTACTTATTACGTTTCGACGCCCGATTTCACATCAGTCTCCTCCTTTTTACCGCAGACTACTTCATGTCAAATTAATTTCCCCTACTCTCCCAACATAGCTCAAGTCCAACCTGTTCGAGAAGTGGCTTTCAGGACTGACTATGGACTAGAGCACCCCAGCAAATGGCACTACAGGGGCAATTACGCGTCCTACTATTCAGCGGACGACATAATGCACCGGGACTTGATCCAGTCCTCCAGCAGCAGGGCGGATGTGAGACTGAAAAACGAGTCGCTGTACGCTCACCACGGAGGAACAAGCTCTCCGTGCGCTAATTTCTTCACCGGTGTCGGTCGAAATGGGGTTCTCCCACAGGGCTTCGATCAGTTTTTTGACGCTGCAAACTCAGAGAAAGCTAACGCGGAGCTGCTTAAACAAAAAAGCACAGAGTCGCCCGGAGAACCGGGGAATAACAACCAGGCTGAGACCAAACTGGAGCAGCAGGACAAGGCTGAAGCGAGAGGCAGCGTCGACGAAGATTCTTCCTCCAACTGCGGCGACAAGAGCAGCCAACAGGGTGAGTGTGTCCGCGTTACTCATACAAAGGTGTGTGCTTCAAAACAACGAGGTGCGTGGATGAGATGGGTCCAGCTCTGCGCGCGTCCGGGGTTATGTGGCAGTTTATAAGCATGCAAAAGCTTTTATATACCTATAAGAGTAACTTTACGGTTGTAAAGGTATTTACAATGGGAAAGTCTTGAGGAGCCATGCATTTACTATTAGACGCTGCCAGTGGACGCTGTGGAGCAGCAAATCTATGACAAATTATTAAATTAAAAAAAATATTCTGTCAGTTTATATGTTATAGGGCCTTCGTAATAATTGTCAGTTCATAAATCAATACTCCAGTTAGATGTTCATTTTGATGCTCTCTTTGTTATTGTCAGAGGGCTACTTGTGCACAAGTAACAAATACATTTATCAGTCAGCCTCTAACATAGCCTACTATAATCCGTATCTTATTATCCAAGTAGGCTATGTAAACACGCAGCGGGCATATCACGCCAATATTGCATATTGATTTGCCAATCATCCAACCAAAATATAAACATAAAACCGGCCAGTGATGTCCGACCCATAGAAAAGGAGTAGCCATTTTATTTTCAACCATTGCTTTCAGTATGTTGATCCACTGAAGTCCAATATAGCCTAATTGTTCAACGTGGATACTCTCACACGAAATAAACTCCTGAACAGTTACCTACGTTTAATGTCTGTGGATCTAGTCTTTAACATTTATAAAGAGGCTCCAGGTGAGCTTGACAAGTGCATGCTGTTTTCTTGTATAAAGGAGTTAACCAATTAATTTCAGTTTTTTGTTTATCGGTGCGGTTTAATACGTTTCTTTAATAAGTTTCTTTCTCTTACAGGTTCATCCACCAGGTCCAGGAAGAAGAGGTGTCCCTACTCTAAATACCAGATCCGAGAACTTGAACGAGAGTTTTTTTTCAACGTGTACATTAACAAAGAGAAGCGTCTGCAGCTTTCCCGGATGTTAAACCTGACTGATCGCCAGGTGAAGATCTGGTTTCAGAACCGGAGAATGAAGGAGAAGAAGCTGAACCGCGACCGCCTACAGTACTTCACCGGCAACCCGCTATTCTGATACATTAGCCTATAGAAACACACAGGCGCACAGGCCTAAGACTGCTCCCTCTGCATTCACCCTGTTGTAACAAAGGTACAATACTTTCTACAAACAAGCATTTATTTATTAGTTTTGTTTCTCATATATGTTTTGCGTTAATCAGCATATATTCCGTCAAAGTGCTAGCTTTGAAATTATTTATAAAATATATACGCTTCTTGTATATGTGCATTTTAAAGACGCATGTGATATACATTGTGGTGTGAAATAAAGTAGACACAACACATGTTGTATTCTGTAGAGTGTGTCACATGACAGCGGTGGCTTACTTTCAAGCTTTAGGCCTATACAGTCCCGTTATTTCCTCTGCTTTCAAACACTGGGTTGTTTACTAAACCTTGAACCGTCTACACAGTATAATAAAAGTAGCTGTAAATGTCTAAATAGGGGGCTATTGGACTTTGGGATCCCAGCCCCCAGACCACGAAAGATTTTCTTTCCTGTGCCACAATAGTCCAGACTACAAATGTTTTGGATTCAGCTCATATCCCTCAGTGTTATTAATTTTAGCTCCGTACACAATAGCGGTGATAGCCTAACAGGAGCACCACTTTTGTGGAAAAGCAGTAAGACAAGTGTTTTTCTGCGTGAGGTCACGTCTATTTTTAAATCTATTGTATCATATAGACCTAGAAAACGTCAATATTATGTTGATTACAAGACAGGCTGCAGTACGTGTCTTAAAAATTGTTCAGGGTTCTGTAGCCACAGCATTACATTGATTTGTGTGTTTAATAGGGGTTTTCAATAGGAGAAATTTTACTTTTTCACCTTTCTTTACGTCTATTGATATAATTAAAAACGGAAAAATTGGCAGAGTTATGTTGTTGTTTTTGGCCTAATGATTGTATATATAGCCATATAGCCTATTATTTACATTGCATTTAGGCCTACTCTGTGTAACACGAGTTACTTTGTTTAGACTACATAAATACATTTCAGATTCATTAACATTCATTTACAAATTATAACAATATCTACCAACAGACTGACTCCTTGATTCCATTGTTTTTATTTCAGAATAATAATTACTAGACTATGACTATGGGCCTCGCATGGGTTAGTCCCAAATCTTTCAAATTTACAATTAAATTGAAAGTGTTGATTGCAGAGTTGCGAGTATTCATTTTGTTATCTATCACTCTAATTTCCCACAAGGCCATTAGAAAGGCGAGGTTTCATTAAGCGTTTAACTGTATGTCATCATGTCCTACAGTGAGAAGACATTACCAACTGTGTAGAGTGTTTCACTTTGCTACTCGTTTTATCCACATGAGGGCGGACTTGCAGCTTGGGCTAACACTATTCAGACACATGCACACGTAGACAACACACACTCACAGCTGTGAAAGAATAAACACTGAACGCCGCCTTTATTCTCGTCTTAATTTCGGAACCAAATAAGTCAATTAACCGGATCCCCGGTGTGTTTTTATGCTAAATTTAACCGAAGACTACAATTTTAACACCGATATTTGGAATACACAGAGTGCAGGTAAAAAGCTCATAATGTTTTAACTGTGGTAAATGCAAAGCTTTACGAATATAGGGAGCAAAATGTAAATCAGGTTCAAAATACATTATCATATGTACTTTTAGGCTACATAGATTTTGACCTTGTCGCTAAGGTCTCTCGATTTTAGTCAGTCCAATGTAATGTTTTGTACAACCCTAATAAATATAACTAGAATTTTGCGTTTTATATTAGGTTAGGCCTGCTATTATTATTATTATTAT
>JAVQKG010142515.1:0-10257 GCA_036025885.1 Hypseleotris bucephala | reverse complement strand
AACAATGATATTAAACGCAATTCAATACACCAAACAGCTGCAAAACCAACAGCCAACAGCCATCAGCCATAAACCATAACTCATAACTCATATGTCAATCTCAGGGTGGTTTTGCCAGTAGCAGGCCGTTTTCAGAGTGACATGTCACTGCCTCAGACAGCGGCATGTCACTTTTCTGACCGGCATACCGCTTTTATACCACAAACATGCCGCTGCAAGGGGGCGCTCGCGGACCGACATACCACTGGTATGCCTATATGCCGCTTTTTCAATCTCGTCCTCTCTCATAATATTTTTAGCCTGTAACATTTTTTAGCCTTTAGCTTTGTTTACATGAATTTGCTGTGGCATTGTTAAGCTTCTGCAACATGAAAAAATGTATTTATGATGGGAGAGAAGACATTTCTTGTTGGCCTGGCATGTATTTGGCACTTTGGAAGGTATATGTTATGTGCATATCAATGTCAGCCAAAGTTACCATGCTAATCTAGTGCTAATGCTAATGCCAGAATAACTAATTCTTACCTCATTGCTTTGCTCCAATTCATCCACTGAGGTCAGATATCTCTCAAAGAGTATCTTGATGGTTCTGTACACCAGCACGTACTGTTCCTAAGGTTACATCAAAAACCTGTTTAGTTAGGAGCCAAATTCACAAAGTAACAAAATCCAGGAAAAGTAAGACACATTAAATGAAGGACCTGAAAAGCAGCTCTTCCCACCAGAACTACACGTATTCACAGCACACAGTAACTTTAAAGCTGTAGTAGCCTACCTGATATTTCTACTTAGTATTTGAGCAAAATTAATTACATAGTCTGAAAAAGTGAGACTTTGAGGTCCTCTGTAGGCTGTATTAAGAGTTTTCAACCATTCACATGCTTCACTTCATCAGGAATAATGTGAGGGAGCTGATGTTTTATTTCAAAATTCACAGAAAAGTTTTTTTGCTGCACAAAATCAGGTACTGCGACTTTAACAGTGAGGAGAAACATGTTTCATAGTCATCTCTTACCTTTGTCTGAACGACTGAAGGCCTCTGCGTTCTCATGTTTTGAACCAGTTCATAAATGCTAAAATGTGACTGTATCATCTGAACACAAAAATAATACAGAAGATTAATATGGTCATCTATAACAAGCTTTTGTCTTAATTGTTATTTATTTATTTCATTATATAAAAGAGAAAAACGCAGAAATATGTTTACAGAACAGCGTTAAATTGTAATTAAAAGGAGCAGAGAGAAGAATAAATTCATTCATTTCAGCAACTGAATTTAACATGTATATATATTCTAAACTTTGTCACAAATTTACAACACTACCTTAATTTATATTTTGATAACTATTTAATACACTTGATTTAATGAGCTTTTTAGTGATTTTTTTAGTTTTTTAAATGTTATGAGACAGAAGAAAGTCACCTGTTTCTTCAGAAGGTTCCATGTAAAGTCAATCACACACAGGGCTCCAGTTCGACCACAGCCAGCACTGGAAACATTATGGAGCATTTTTAGTTGAACTTTTTCTGTTAATTTTATACAGTTGCATTTACTTAGGTAACGTATTAAATACATTGTACTTCTAGAGTTTTAATGCAAAAATAAAAAGTAATATTTTTAGGAGTAGGACGACTCTTACTTGAGAAGTCTAAAATTGATACTTTAGTAGTAGCTTTTGTTGTGAAAAAGTTTGACAGATTTTGAAAAGTTGCCTTGTTTTAGATGCTTTTTTGTTGTTGCTCTTTTTAGTTAATTCTTTTTAGAAATACCGGAATTTGCTCATTAAGTCTTTGTCTTATTACAACAATTCTGTAAACGTAGGCTACATCTGACATAACATTCAAACAGTTACTCATGCACGATTTTAACCCAGTCGGCCTACTTACTTATTCTTCTGTAATTATTGTCTACTATCCACTCCCACTATTTCAACTAATCAGCTACTAGCCATATTCCTTTTGCTGTCTTTTTTAAGTCTTATCTCATTAGTTTATTACTATAATTCAAAACCAAAAGATGTCTATGTTTATTATTTTCTATCATTTTATTCTCCTTGTGTAGGTGTGTTGAAACTGCACTGATTGAATTTGTCTTTGTAAATTTTATCTCACACAATCTGAAACATATTGACTGAGAGGTATTTTGATATAGCAGACTAGAGCAGTTGTTCCGAGTTCCATTACGTCTATCTCTGCTCTCTGTAACTATGTCTGTAAATATATCTTATAGACCAGCTTACTTGTGGTTGTACTTGTGCTACTGTTTTATACACAAAGGGAAATGCCCACAAATAGTGTACAGCTCAGAGTGGGCTGCTAACAAACCACCCACACACACTTCCTGCTTGTCTGTGACTTCTCATGTAGGGGACAGAGGCTAGGCTAGTCGCTATATAAGTTCCCTTTGAAGCAACTAGACCAAACCCAGATATGTGTGATTTTTCTGAGCTACTATGTCTAAAATACATGCACATATCTATACTGTTTACTTGTTGATTATTGTTGAATGATTATACCAAAATGATATATTGACAGCAAATGTGGGTATTAATTAGTTACTTTTACTCAGCTACATTTACAAGTAGTTTTAATGCACCATTTTGAAGTAACCGTTTTGTTGAGTCAAATTTTTGAACTTTTATTTTAGTTTTACCCTCTTTGTCATCTAGGTAAATGTTGTGAAAAACTGAGAAGATCTAGAAATGTAAGTTTCATGTACTTCAATTTGGAAATGTTTTTTGCTCCTTTTAGTTTGTTTAATAAATTTTGATAGAGTGGTTAGTTCGAATTCCTGCCCAAGCGTATACTGACGCTGTATCCCTGGGCAAGACACTTAACCCCCATTGTCTATGAATGAATGTGGTTGTGTGATTGGTAGTTGTCGGAGAGGCTGTAGGTGCAGAATGGCAGCCACGTCTCTGTCAGTGTGACCCAAGGCAGATGTGGCTACACTTTATAGCTTATAAAGTAGCTTGTAAATAGTGTTGACAAAAGTGCTATGTAAAACCGATGCATTGTTATCATAATAATGCCAACCTGCAGTGAATACAAATTGGTGTGTCGTCATGCTCTTGATAGGCACGCATCTCCTCCAGCATGTCCAGAATGGGAGGTATTGAGTTTGGTACACCATGGTCAGGCCAGTTCACATAATGCAGCTGCTTCAAGGTTCGACTACTCTGGAGAAAGTAAAGAGATTGTAGCAAATTCACACGGCATATTGAAATACTTCTGCTAAGATACTGTAGGTCTAGCAATAGTAGTGTGTTTAACAGTGTAGCTTGCCTAGACTTTACTTCCTTACCTTACTATTTCAAAAGTACTTACATTGCGATAAGTCATGCGTAGCGTCCTTGTCACGTAATCTCCTTTGCCTTCCTCCGAATCCTAAAACAAAACCATAGATGTTTATTTAGGAACGTAGAGGTTTGTGCTGCCAGTAGTAAGATTATGCAGTCATTGGCCACTTTATTAGGCTCAATCAATGGTTAATGAAAATAGCTAATTAGTCAATCACAAAGCAGAAAGTCTTGCATTTAGGGATGGAAACTTGCTATTCATGTTTAAACCAAGCATCATTTTTTTACATTTTGAAGATAATTTGATCAATCGAAATCTCCAGGAGGTAAGGTTTTAGGACGTGTTGGTGTGTGTGTGTCTGTTAGCAACTTTACACAAAAAATCCAGATGAAATTTTGGGAGGGTCAGGAATGACACAAGGAATAGTGACTGGGACCGATACAAGAATTTAATACAAAGTGCTTTCTAGTTTGCAATATTTTATGGCTAATTCAAATTTCTCCATTAAAAATATATTATGGTCTTGCAAAAACGGTATGCCTGTCACAATAATAAAAATTGAAGTATGATATATTGCCTCAGAAAATATCTCTGTTCGATAATATTGAGCAAAAAATAAATACAGACACATTCAAAACATATGAAGTAATTGATAATCTATTCATAATTCTTTAAATTCATATTAATATGGGCAAAATCTCCACTGAGATGGTTCCAAATGATATTTCAATATATATGAAAATACCTTTACTCAGTTTGAGATATTGAACAATAAGTCGATATAGAAATTATTTTGACCGGCCTAGTCTATAGACAACTACACATTTAGATACTCACACAGTATATGCTAAAGGGTTCACACACAAACGGTTCCTCTTGTTTCTTGGGCCAGTAGCACTCGCACTTTTTCTGTCACAGAGAAAAGCATGTCACTAAGTTGAGCTGGACGTAATAACCACCAGCTTTAGAGAAGTGGTGCAGTGGCTTGTGTAAACCACAGACTACACATGCACACAACACACTGAACTGAACAGATGTCTTACCTTCCCCATCTCAAACTCTCGACAAGCCATCACCACAATCTGCAATGATCAGAATCAGAAAACTTTATCAGTCCCAGAAAGGGCAATTCTTTACAGCATCAACCTGGCCTTGCACACACAACAATACAAACAAATATGTGCTACAACAGTTCACACAGAGGCTTCACAGAGTCCATAACCTGAGAGGACAGTTAAAACAGAGCCTTTAAGTTGAATTTAAGAATCGCTGAGGGGATAAATGATTTAGAAAAGTGATTAGTTTTGGTTACAGGAATGCAGACCTGAGGGCATTAGACTCTCTGTCCAACACCAATCATTTTTGCATGTACACATTTACAATTCTGTTCAAGTTGTTTTTGTCTTTCACTGACAAACAACCAAACCAACAAATAATGATGAACAAGAAAATCACAATTACACATAAAATAGGTAATGATTTGTTTAGAATTGCAAATGCAGTCATGTCAGATCCTTGCAAAAAAAGCATAAACAATCTCAAAATCTGTACTCATAATTGTACAATAGTCATTTATTCTGAAGGTTGAAAAAGGGCATCTGGACAAGGTTTTTAGTGTTGAAAAACTTTCGTCTGCCAGTCCAGCAGACTTCTTCAGTTCTGGTATAATGGTCCGTGAGCTCAAGTTTTATAGAAAGAGTATAAAACTGGGTAAATGTAAAATAATTAAGGAATATAAATCTTGCTGTAGTAACTTGGTAACAACTAACCAACCTAAAACATACAGTAGGCCAAAAATAATGACTCATTTACAAACTTACATTGTTGTGCAATATTTCAAAATAGTTGCGTTATAGCTTTAAAGGTTGTGTCCTGAAAATGTGTCATGAATTAGTGAAGAAGGGAGGAAATGGTAATTGTTAGCCTATTTGTAGTGGCTAAACTTGCTGAGAAACTTAAGGACAAGTAAATTTCTCAATACTTAATAGGGCTTTGTTATGAATAATAGTGCTTCACCTTTACGTTGTATTCCCACAGCATCCTCAGAAAGTCCAGTAGTGTGTGTGGAAGAGGACCTTGGGTTGCTATATAAGCTCTGGACCCTGACACTCCCTGAAAATGAAGTAAGTACAGACAATCAACTATACTTAAAGGTGAAGTCTGTAAGTAAAACAAAAAAAAAAAGTTAGAAAATGTTAAAAATGCCATTTTTTTTTTTTTTTTACTGTAGTCCTTCCCCTGGCCTGGCAACATCAGATCAAATCTTGTGGGTTACAACTTTGACTAATTGTGGTGGAGTTTTACTTTAGTCCCACCCCTGGCCTCTAAAGACTACAGACCACCCCCTTTACATGATAGAACGGGATCAGATAGTAAGCATTGTCTTATATTTATGTATATTTTGGAAAACTTATGAACTACACCTTTAACACTTTGGACACTAACTTACCTTGATAAAGTTGGCGTTAATGTAGTCAGTGTCATTTTTTGAAGTGGAGAATGTGAGCTTTACCCTGCTGTGGTCAACTGTGAACACATGAATTTGATAAAGTTTGAAGAAATACACAATTGCTTTACTTGCTGCATATTTATGACCATTTATGTGTGTGTGTCTTACATGGAAGGATGTCTTTGTATCTGTTTTTCTTGAAGTTCTCTGATTTCTCTGCAGTCTTGGTGGGGAATGTCCTGTCAGTGCGATATTTGGTTGACAGACTTCTCAACCTCTGTGAAATGATTTTTTTTAGAACATTTGATTAATTTGTCCAATAAAAAAAATACAAAAATGATCACAATATTACAATTATACCAATTATATCAAGATCCAAGAGTCAAGTCAAGTAGTAAATACATAATAAAAAATAAAAACAAATTACAAAAAGGGCAAAGGAAGACAAGTACAAAGCAAAAAGTACCCAACTACGTGTCTTCCTTTGTTGTAATGTCATTGTAAACTAGTTAAATAGTAAAAAAGCTGCTTGTCAGTAAAGCTGCCATTATAGGAATTCATTAATCACAGGAACACCTGGGAAGTCCAGCTTTCCTAAATAGTCATAAAAGGAATCCCACATTTTGTTCACATTTACTCTCTCAATCCTTCAACATAAATCGTATTCTTTTCAATTTTGCAAAATAAACAACCTCTCTAACAAATGTTTTAGTTTTGACAATGATATTACAACAAACCCGCAGGTAATTTGACCTTTACGAAACATCAGCACGTGTAGATCTTGATAAAACTAACTATTCCTGTTTGTAGTGTTGTGTTTGATGTTAGGACAATTGTGCTGGGTAAGATCTATGGAACTATGGTATTTTTAAATGGTTTTGACAAATAACATTTAAGGGATCTTGAATCACAACCACAACAAAAAAAAATACAACTGGAAAACCTAGTTTTCTCCTAAAAATTAATGTGTGGTTAGAGAAAATCTTAATTGGCTAGTAACTTTAAAAGAATACAATCCACAGTATTGTCATTTTTACTATTAATTGTGGTCAATAATAGAAAAGGTTAATGTTAAACCCTGATAGTTTGGGTCTGAATAAACAACTAAATCCTGTCATCTGACACAATGCATTCAAAAGTCCACCTGTATTCTACTTTAGATCAGTGGTTCTCAAACACTGGGTCATGAACCAAAAGTGGGTCGCAAAATATTTTTGTCGGGTCACCAAAAAATTCCAGTTTGAGAAAAATGGTTAGTATGTCTATAAGCATCATCAAACAGACAATTAAAGTAACAAAATAAACAAAACTTGACCAATTAGTTCTGAACCACGCTAAAAAGTTGGGTCATGAGTTTCTTCCCGCAAACCAGATAGTTACAAACGGTAGAAGCTAAGGCATTGGGCAAATGTGGAAATGTTAAACTGAACATACTACGAATAAGCAGGATTATTTTTATACAGTAGACCAATTACAACTGGCTATGAGTTTTTGATGTCTAATTTTTTTCTGACTCACTTGTAATTCGGCCAACAATGTACAAATAAGCAAAAAGAGAATATGCCAGAAGAACTGACAGTGAGTTGACCCTTGGTGGAACATTAGTCTTTTGTTCAGAGTCCTTCACTGTCTTGACTTGACACTACAAAGTGAGCCTTGTTCCAAACAGGAAGTGATGCACAGACCCTTCTTTTGGAGTGGTCGAGATCAAGGCTAGTGTGAAACGCAACACTTCAAATAATTCATATAAGCTGCAGTACCTTATTTTGTGACTGTAGAAGTGATGCGTCTAAAAAATGAGTTTGAATGATACACTCCCCTTTCCTAATTCTTGACCCCCTATCACAGTCTCACATAAACCAGGAAGTATGTACACTAGCCATGAGGTATGAGAATAACAGCAGAGATCTGGAGTTGGCTTTTAATTCTTTAAAATAAAAATACATATACATAATAAAAATTAATTTTGAAATAAAACAACATCTCCTTCATATTATTGCTGATAGATTCTTGTTCTGGATAGATAAAGGATGTATCGACCAATCAGAGCACTCTTGTCCTGTGAAAGTGTGTTATTGATTCCTTCCCTCGCTCTAAAACAAAAATCCTTATATATAATACAGCCCAACAGATGACCTCAAAGTGAAAAAAACATGAGTTCTGTTATGCTGTACTAATCCCTAAATAATTATCTTTGACAAAATACAAAGAAAAAGAAATCAGTTAGTGCAGCTTTAATACTTCTAGTTTTTTAGTAGCCTGTACATATGCAATCTTCTATTTAAGCTGTCATTTAGAATTTTTTGATAGTAATAATTTTTGATAATAATGAATTGACACCACTGGTTCTCCATTTTCCCAAATATTTGTCCCTCAAAATGCCTACTTGCTTATTAGAGCAAAATTAACCAAAATTAGGGGAGGGCAATATAGCGATAAAAAATTGAGTCGCAAAGTTATGACAATCTGCTAATCGGGGAAGATTGTTGAATCGTGCTACAGTGCATTCATTTATACTCTGCTCTTCACTGTCATTTATACTGCAACAATGCCAGTGTTCATACTAAAAAAATAAATAAATTAGGGATTATGATAAACATTGGATTCAGTGTCCAGTGAATATGTCCAAAGGGTTTTATGAAGACACTGATAGCAGTAGTCTTCTGTGTATGAACCTAACTGAACTCATGATAAAATTGTAATCATGATCTTGACTAAATAAAATTGGGATATTATATTTTACTATATCACCAATCACTAACCAAAATCATGACTAACACAAGTCTAGCCTCTATACAGTAAATTAGTTTAAAACAGATCTAAACTGCGACAAGCAACATAGCCACCACCAAACCAGGTCTAAACCACCACACTAAACCAGTCGCACTTTATTTTACATTATCCCTTAACTACATTGTATCTACCTCAGTATGTAATACACTGTGTAGCAAACTGTAATAACGTGTTACTACATTGCACATACATAATGGTTACGGTTAGGGTTAGTTACAATGTAGTTACATGTTATTACAGTTTGTACTTAACGAGGTAGAAACAATGTAGTTAAGGGATAATGTAAAACAAACAAGTGCTTCCACCACCACTAAAATTGCGCTGGATAGACCGAACTATGTCAATATTTGGTCTATAGAATTTTTAAACCCCCAACAAGAATGCGAAAGTAAAACAGGAACCAAACTTGATTTTACAATTTAAGGCTGCATAAAACTTCTGCGTACCACTAGAAAGGACAGGTTCAGCTGTACCTCAGTTTGAAAACCATTAACTACATTGTATCTACCTCATTAAGTACAATGCAAAACCTTGTGTAACAAACTGTAATAACATGCAACTACACTGTAACTAACCTTAACCATTATATGTGTACATGTTATTACACATTGCTACACAGTGTATTACATTCTTCTTCATGAGGTCGATACAATGTAGTTAAGTGACAGTGTAAAATAAAGTGTGACCCTTGAAAACATTTGCTTATATTTTGCCTTCCTTGTGCCACCATTGAATAGTAGTAGCCGTGCAAAGAGGAAGAACAGATAGTGTCAGGGCTGCAAAATGTTACTTCCCCAATGAGTCAGCGCTTAGACCGGGCACCACATTTCAAATAAAGAAACTAAACTTCATATTGTTTTAACTCACAGAAAACTCCGCAGTCACCCCATTGGATGCTTCCCTGTCTTCTGCCTCAGCATCCTCAATGTCCAGCTCATCCAATAGGCCCCTTAGTATCCAGGCTTGCTCCTCCATTGCTTTCCCTTCTGTCATTCAAAGCTCTTCACGGACATGTCAATCAAAAGTCCAAACGCGGTCATGGGTTAAACTCCGAAATATTTGCGTCTGTCTTGTCCGCGCAACTGCTACATAGATGGATTCTCTGTTTGGTTATACTGAGAGATAGTCGTGTGAAAGAATGCATTGACTGTTTGAGAGGAAGTAAGAGTACGCTAACAGGTTTTGTGGTCAGATAAAAAAATATAAATGCCGCACCCCCTTGAGTGTCTAACTGGGTCCTAAAGTCACTTGACCAATCGGAGCAAAGGAACTCCCTGGTTTTGTTAGTGTTTTGAGAAGGCTTTGTAGGCAGTAGAGCTTGTTAGACTGCATTCAAGACTTGCAGGAGTGGAGAAACGATGTGGGTAGGGACAGAGGGAGGGAGTGCCCAAAAGTCTAAATATTTGTGAATTTAAAATGATTTTCCAATACACTCAATTAGGTAGCACTTTACTTTATAGCACGGTGATAGTGTGGTAATAAACGAGTAATCAATATGAAACAGCGTTGTAATTATGGTTAATTTTCTATGCAATTACCAACCCTAACCCCATATCCTAACTCTAACCACAAAATCCCCATGATTACTTGGTTATTCCATATTATGCTTCTTGGTCTTGTTGCCATGTTAAATATGTTGCATGAAATTACAACGGTAATTACATAAACTACTTGATAGTTGATTTAAAAATGTTTTTATTGCTGATCATCATTCA
>JAVQKG010142475.1:0-36226 GCA_036025885.1 Hypseleotris bucephala | reverse complement strand
ACACCACTGTCCTGAAAATACTTATACACATTCCCCTGTGCATGTTTATTTGTGCATTTCACATTTTACAATTTAGTTACACAAAACAAACAGATGACAAACTACAAAACTGCAACAATGAAATACTAAAATGATCTTCCCACATGATTTCAATCTATTGAAATACGCTGCCAATTTATGTCCCAATTGCAAAGAAATACAGATATAATTACATCTAGACCCCAAGTATATCATTTCCAGTATATATTTTAAAGTGCCCGAACACCAAACACATAATTTAACATGAAAGTCACACAAATGCACCATAAAAGTTTTTATGTGGAAAAACCCAGATACACTATTTTAACTTTACTGTATTAGCAGTTCTGTACTCATCTACTTGGAGCAGCACTTTAAGGATTGATGGGGTTTGGCTGTTGCCTCCACTGGCACCACTTCACACTCAAATTATTTTTGCGAGTCCTAAAATACTTCCCCTCCATCAGCCTTCAGCTCTGGATACCGGTGCGGTCTGCTCTTTATTTTTTTATTTTATTTTTTGTGGAAATCCCTGGCAGTGGCAGACAACTAAAAAGTGTAGACTGTAGACCCAAACTAGTTTCAATATGAGGGTCTTTTTTTGACCTGTTTGATGCTTTGACGTAAATAACACAAGCTTGAATATAGTATATGGATGTGTGATGTTGCCAGTGCCAGGTTGTCTTGTTGGCACGCTTCTTGCTGACAGTTCTGATCAGAAAGTGATGACAACCTATGATTGTCAAAACGCCTGTCGCTGAGTGGCATCTCCAGGCCTTATTTTCCATTTTTTTCCCCCGTTGGTTTGTCACGTCTCTTTCGTGGTAGTGGTGGCAGCGTGGTGTGGTGGGCTTAAGTCAGAGGGAAGTTAAGAGACGCGCCACCAGGCAGGCAAGGCAGGCAGCAAGAGGAACTCAATCTTGCCATTGCCACGGTGTTCAGGCCTGTTGTAGATGTCATGGTGTAATACTCCCACAGTGGAAGTGAGTGGTGTGGTGACAGTGTGGTGGGAGTTAAACAGGAGTTGGGAGAAGCCGAGTTTGGGAAGAGTAACTTGACAAACAAACGCACAACTACTGCTTTGCATTGTGTACTGCCAGACAGGTGTGACACAAGCAGTATGTATAGGCACTGCTAACACAAGCCACAACCATGACTTCACCACCAACAACCAAATATAATAGAACTTTACTGGTTATTGGAATAGACATGTAAGTTGAGCAAGATTTTTCTGCAAATAATATTTTTTTTTCTTGACCCATTTCAGGATGTCTCCAATGATGGGCAACTTTCAGTTCTGATGAATGCTACATTGTAGTCTGCAATGACCACAATGCAATATTTATAAATAAATTGTAATTTGCCATGTGCACAACAAGGCCAAGACACCATAAGCGTTAACTGTTAATACTAACTGAATCCTGATTGCAGAGGGTTAGCTTCCAGCCCTATTAACACTGTCACTGCTGTAATGCAAGAATTGACATTGACAAGAAGTGAAAAGGTATGTTTTTGAATTCCTCATGTCATCGAAAAATTGTAGTTGGAGTAGTTGGAGCAGAAAAGCCAAAAATACTGTAAGTTCCTTTCGACTGCTGCATTTTCATTCACGGTTTTTCTCAGCTTTTCCACCTTATGATCTTCCATATAATTAACAAAGATCTATAATACAGATTATAATTTGCCATAGCTGCATAGACTGCAGGTATAAAAGTGTTTGGATGTGTTGAGTTGATCTCACTGCAGTAACTCACTGTGAGTACAGTTTGATAAAGTGTCCTCACTCGTCACGTCTCCCTCCTCCACCGCCCTGCCGTCACTTCTGTGTCGCTCCATTCAAACTGTGATCGGGATTGTTGAGGAACTGTTAATTAAAGCCTTGTCAAACTCAGGCTAATGATAGTGCCTTAATTTGGGGCTACAAAATAAAAAGTATCATATATGCTGTCTTTTTACTGTAGAGTAAGGAGGCCTAACTCCGGATTGGGACACAGTGGAGTCTCAGTGGAGATGTTAGGCAAGGCACAAATGACAGGCCAACATCCATCCACCTCCTCCTTGGCGTGTCTATTTATATGTACATTTTCATATTCATGAGCTATTGGACCATGTGCCACCAGCGATGCATTTAGCGTTATTGGAGAAACTGAATCGCAGTCTTACCCCCCTGGCAACTGACAGAGAAAGATTGCGGTGCCCAAGTGACAAAGGACTGGCAGGGCGCGCCACTAAATCACTGCTGTGACGTGGGCAATGAAAGGCGAGTCCCATCTCTGGACTTGTAAAAATGACTCTACCCTTCACTCCAGGCATTAAGTGGATTGTTGGTTCTTCTATTAACTCATCTCTTAAAGATGCATTAAGTGGTGCCAGAGGAGATGGCACAAATAAGGATTTACAACTACATATGCAGACTTGGACTGCACTGGTGAGACAGAACTGGGCCTAAGGGCAAAGAGCATGTGTATCTGATGAACTAGCACTTAACATTACAACATGCTTTGAAGATCATGTGTTTTAAATCAGGTTTTATTACATACATGAAGGACCGTAACATGAGATATGCAAGGCCTATAAGTGAGGTTACATTTTAGATCTATAATAAGTCCACAACAATGTGCAATGGCCTGTTAAACATCACAAGATGAAGTTACATTGTAAATAACCTACTTGCAAAAACGTCAACCAACAAACCTTTCAAGAACTGGTTTGGTGAGCCCATATCAGTTCATCTTTAGTTTATTATTAATCAGAAATTTACAACTTAGCAAAGAGATGTTAAAGATTGTAGCCTACATACTGTAGTACCTAACTTACTTGAAAACCATTATGACTTTTAAAGAGCATGTTTAAAATTAGACAATTCCTCTGACCTCCACTCCATGCACTATAGGAAAAGAAAAAAAATGTCACGCTGGGTTACAGTTCATTACAGCCACTTAAGGTTGGGTTGTGCGTGCTTTGGAACCATTTGGATTTGTTATTATACGTTTTACAAAAAGAAATTAATATAGTGTGTCCTGAAGTTGTACTTTCAAATATACTCATAATAAGTGTCAGGAAGAAGTTATTTTTTCACATTACATCCAAAACTCTAGCAGAAATGACTGGTTCGATTGTGAGACATTTTTTTTAGACTAATAATCATTACTGCGATCTGCTTCCTGTTCGTATTGATTTGAGCTCCATCTTGTCCCTCCCTCCAGAGCCTCCACTTCCTGCTGCAGTACTTCAGGCCTGTGACAGTCGCGCTGCACATATAAAGACACTGCTACCTTTGCATAATGCGGATGCACCTTCTGTAGGTCGAATGAAGCTCCTTCGACATGTGTCAGGAGCTCGCTGTGTAGGCTTGGACTAATGATGGCACACCGGCCGGCCCACTGGCCTCAGCATATGCCCACTCGTACATAGGTGTGTGTCTGTGTGTGTGCGCGGGGGGTGGCAGGGTTCGTCATGCTGATTAAAAGCATACCCCCCTCGCAAAGCCCCTCGGAAAGAGACAGCGGGGAACATGAACCACTGTCAGGTCGGCCCAGACGAGGACAGCGGATCCGTGTCACCTGAATTTACCGGCCTAATATGACAGCAGAGTTGTGATCCCTTGTCTGTGACGTGTCACTTCTGCACAGTTTGGGCTTATTCTCATGCAAATGATGTCAGCTTTGGACAGAATGTGAATGAGACTCGTCACACTGTCCAAGGTGTACACCCCGGCGCATGACAGTGTTAGCTTGCAGTAGTGCTCGCAATGAAATAAATACGACATTTGACATTCAAACCTGGCAACTGCAACCAGGAATAGTTCAAAATAATGAGGAATTTGCCAAAGGAACCACAGCAGCGCAAGTGTAACCTATTTACCTTTGCTCAGGTCCTAAAGCGCACACATCCCAACAGCAAGAAGAACATGCCAGTTTGTTTTTGACAACATGATGCACGACATTATACTTTTGGAAACATGTTTACAAAAATACACACCTGGTTACAGTCCCTTGTACAAAGGTGAATATAGAATATGTTTATTAATGGTTTAGAAACTGGATGTGTCTATTTTTTTGTTTGGGGGCACTCCCAGGGTTTGAACATTGGGCCACCCGACTGTGATTTCTCTTTGTGGAGTCTGCATGTTCTCCCCGGGTCACTTTGGTTTCTCTCCAGGTATTCCTGCTTCCATCCAGTGCCCATGAAATTTGTTTGGATTGGTCAGTCTAAACTGCCCCTATAGCAAATTACCATGAGAGTGAATAGTTGTCTGTCTGTGTTGTCTCTGTGTCAGCTCTGTGACTAAAAGCCCATAGCGTAGGACTTACTCCACCTTAAGGCACATAGTAATCAAATTCAACTTAGTTCTCTGTCAACATTAATTGACATTTTGTACAAGCTTTAGATGCTGAAATTGATTGAAATGATTTAATAAATGCTATGATTCACTGTGAAACTTGTATATAAACTGTCTGAATGAGACACATTGACAGCACCAATACCAAACATCACACCTGTGGGCTTCCATCACTATTGAGAAAAGCAATTCTTTGATAGCTCCTAAAAGACACTCAATCCATTCAAACACACTGGCAGCCATCATTATTCTCGTAAGGATCGTCTTTGTCACTTCTCCATTCTTCAAGAGCCCTTCTTTCCTGGTCTGATGAATTATGTCGTCTGTATCTTCAGAACAAGCCTCATGTCTGACAGGTACACAACACTTTACAAGATGCCCGTGACTGCTGTGGGATCTCAACGGAACAAAAAGTGTCAACAAGCGCGATGCCGTTCGGCTCTCTGTCCATGACGAGGTGTCTCCCATGATTTGGAAACTTCAAGATCGAAAACTTAATGTGTTCACAATCTTCGAGGTGTGATATTATTGTTTTCTGTCAGGCTGCAAGAGAGTGAACAGGAGCGGCCATGTTGAGTGAGGAAAAGTAAGTTCAGAGGCCTAGTATGAAAATGAGTATCTGTGAGTATCACTTTATCTAGCAGTCTATATTCAAAACACGCTAGCTGATATTCAACAAAGAAATTGATGATAATGTCACCAGTAAATTCCAAAAGGTAAAATGCATCTATTGGGGGCAACTCTTCCTGTAGCCTACCTAACCAGTAATAATTATGTGGTGTGTTTCTGTGCAGATAGAAAAACAAGAAGGGAATACTGAGACAATACAATAATGATGAACACTGTCAAAACATTGATACCATTTTTCTTATTGGTACTTTTATTGTGGGTTTGTCTAAACGTTAAATTATTCTTCCACTAATTAGTTATATGTGGCTGCAGCCAGTCCCTGCAACTGTGGGTCTTAGGAGTGATACTCCTGGGAAAATGTCAAGTTAGTCACATGGCTAACAAAGATTGACAACTATTCACTCAAATTCATTGTTTCACTGTAGGGGCAATTGAGATTAAATACTTACAGTGGGAAGAATCTTGAGGAGCTTGAGAGAAACTACAGTTACAAGGGAGGACATGCAGACTCCACTCAAGAGAGATTGTAGTGAATTGGCCCATGGGATCAAACCTACAACTCCTTGCTGTGAGCTGAAAAAAACTTGAATCACAAAACATATTGATATCACTGTAAATTTCTCCTTAAGCCTCCTACCTAGTTTCTAACGTTTGCATCATATTTTACTGATTATGACATTAACCCACCTTCTTTTTCGTCTTGCTGCTAACACGATATCCACGTCACTTGCATGTAAACATTAGCTGCAGTATCACGTATAATGCTCTGGATGGATTTACAGATGTTAGCGTATGGCAGCTTGGAGCGTCTCAGGGCTTTCGGATGCGATTATTGTAACGGGATAACAGGCTGCATCCCGACGCCTCTTGTCATAAACAGCCTTTTGTTTAGCGTCAGGATCGGTGCGGCTGTCTCGCGAGCCTGTGTTCAGCTGCTAATGGCGATGACACTGAGCCAATTTATTTTGTGTTGTGCTTTAAAGCAAACAAGAGTCAGAGGAGAACAAACAAAACATGGAGTGTCTGACAGAGTGGTGCGAGGAAGCTTTTGTATCGGCGTGACAGGACAAAGATGGCTCCTTGTTCTTCGCTACGTCTCGGAAACAGATACGAAAACATGTTGTGGGTTTGTGTCATTAATGTAATCGCAATAAATGATGCAAACAGGACATGGATTTACTTTGGCGTCAGTTCACATTGTGTAACGTCACATTACAAGACTAAACCAGGAGCTTTCTTTAGGCGCACAGGGTCTGTATCCTCCTGTAGCAAGCAGTAGGAAGAATGGCCTAGATATGATTTTTTATTTTCGGAGTTACTCAGTAGATACAGTAGCCCATTAACTAACAAGAAGGCTGGCAATCTGGGGCCATGGTTTAGCTCAGCTGGTAGAACATGTGGCCCAAATGCAAAGCTATCAAAACTCATCCCGGTGTTGTGGGTTTGAATTTGGCTCTGAACAGATTATCAAATGTCACACTCTTCCATGATTTCCTGTCATACTACTGCCCTAATGTCACAAAAGGCTGAAAAAATCATTAAAAAAAACAAAAAACAAAACAATAAGGTGGGTGATTAGCTAATTATTTTTTACAGTCGACTTGGTCTAAAGAGTCCTTTCATGTCAGCATTTCTGATCTGCCAATTTATGTTTTCTTACCTAATAATTTAAAAAATTTCTTATTCTATTGTGGTATGGCAAAAAACATTGACGTTAACAGAAAGTTTTCATCAGTGTGCTATGTTGCCTACTCTATAATTTGAGCACCTATCAATGCAATTAAGACTGAATTCTTGTGGGGTGGAACCTGAAGTCCAATTGTAAATAAATGTGTGTTTAAGTGTTTATGCATCTATAAATAACATTGCTCATACCATTTCTATGCTCATGACCCCCAGTCATATCTTTAGTACTTTCTATAGTAATTGAAACCTAGCCCTCTCCTCCATGTCCTACCTGTTGCCTCCACAGACCCGTACCTTCCGCATGCTGCTGTGACGTGTATGAGGGGTTCCTCCAGTGAGCTCCTCTGTGCAGCTGCGTCTACCGTTTCTGCTCCACACAGAGGCACGCTGCGAGGCACTGCAGCTCTATTGTCAAGAAACAATAGTGAAAAAAAGTGCCCAAGGCTAGTGTTCAAGAGCAGCGTGAGGTGGGAACATGTCGACTTAAATACCTTCAGTAGAGGCATGCCACGGCCCTTTCATCAGGTGTCTCACTGTTCCACCAGAGAAGCTTAAATCTGGTGTTAAACCATAATGTCTAAACTTCAGGTGCTGCTGTGACAATGTGGGACTATGTTATTTCTAAAGAGGAATTACAGGATAGGTTTTAGTGGAGTTGGGAGTTGCAAACCGCAATAACTTCCTCATACACCCAGCAATTTAATCCAAATATACAATGCTGTCACATGGTAAAAAGAGTCTAAGCACCTTTACTTGACAGTTACTAATTTGGTGACCTTAAGTTGTTGAAAAATGAAAGTGGTCAAAATATTTTAGTATGTATTTAGAAGCCATAACTGAAATTTGAAGTGGAAAGTGCTATTATGCTCTCTATAAGTTAGCAATTGTATAAAACTACATCAGTATCACAATTTGCATTGCAATCATTTATTAATTTATTTTTTAACCGAATCTGATAATACATTTTTGGTCAAGGATCCAAGTATACTGTAGCTACATTGAAAAGCACCCATTGTTTTGGTTGATACAATATGTATGATTAAATTACAACTTAGATTTCAACCTTTTTCAAATTCATGTTAAAAACAATTAATCTACACTGTTATTTAAATCTCTATGGTGAAGGTCAAAGCAGAAACTAGAAATAACCTTGATGTTATATACTGTATGTAATTATGTTCTTTAATAATAATAATAATACATTTCATTTCAAGGCGCCTCTCTAGACACTCAAGAATACTGTAGAAGACAATCAATTCATTAATCAAAACTTCATGGTGTTGCTGTATGGTTAATCTGTAACATATGAAAACAGCCCACATTAAGTCCTGCTGCTCAGATAATGTTGTTAATTGTATCTGTCAGCCGAAGGATTTGTAGGCATTCTTTGGGACAGATCAAGCTCCCCACTCTCCCTCTCCTTGGGCCCGATTCAAAAGCCCCCTCCAAAAAACTACCTCCTCTGTTCTAAAATCTCAGAGAATCCAGTGCATAGGAACTGTCAGCCTCACTTAAACTAGGAACACTTGACACTTGCAGACTGGAGCCAGCTCAGAGTCAGAATGAATGTCCCTCCAGTGAGACCCTCAGTGCACAGTGGGCAGCAGACAGTGGAGGTGTGGGTCAAACTTGGCTATTGTTGTGCCAAAGACTGTAATGTCAGCCAAGGTATCCAAAACATGCATCTCCAGAAAGTTTAAGATTATTTACTATGTGATTTCTTTGATTTTTGTACAACCACATGCACCAACAATCTGCATAAATAATAATATATCTCTCATTAGCCTATAACTCGCTTTTCATAAAAAATCTGATCATTACCTTTGTGTTATTTTGGTGCTGCTGAAAGGAATGTCCTTGATAAAGTAATAAATGATTTAATAAAAACTCAAGGTCAAGGAAACTTGGTTTGAATAATTATCACGTCAACAAAGTTCAATCCAGGACAGGGACTTTATTTTACAACAGAGGATAAAAGAATGCCATTCTGAATAACTGAGTTGATAAAAATCTGAAAATCATTGAGTGAGATTTTTTTTGTCCACATTATGTACACTTCATGTACATCAGATAAGACAGAAGTAAAGAAATTTCTCGTAAACCACATTGAGGGACCTAAAATTTGTTTAAAAAAAAAAGAACAATATTTTGAAGCGTTTTACATTTTTTCCCATAATGGTCTAGAAAATAACATTATAAAAATGCACACAGTACAAATAATGTTGAATTGTAAAGAGCAAGATATGCTGACATACATGTATACATACTTGCTGATTATTCATACAGTAAGATTTAAACTTCATTAAACGGCAGCTTCACAAGAATTAAAGTTGTAACCTACTAACACAAATACTGTACATGTTGAAACAAAGCAGAAATTATACAAGAAACAAAGAAACCTGTGAAATTTTGGTCAAATACAAAAGCCATAATTGTTGGGGTTTGTCATTCATACTTATATTCATTTACACTTTCTTAAAGTGCCAAAAACATTGTAAATATTAGATTTAGAATCTCATCCTCCCAATACATAGTTTTATATCCATATTCCTTCATATAACATTATATCAAATTGTCAACAGGGAGAAATTCTCATTGAATCTAATCCACGCACTGTTTACATAAAACATGCACTAACATCTTAAATAAGAAGTAAGTTGTGTTGAAATACAGATTTAGACATTTTTCAGTGATCAAATAAGAGCATGATCCAGTTTTAATTGATGTGTTCCCCAAAGGCTCAGGTAAGATGCAGTGCATTAAGAAAAGCAACAATCAGTCAGTGAATGTATAGTGCCATGGCTGCTGCATGTGAAACACTCTTAATGTGTAAAAAACATATACTTAACATAGTATTAAAGCTACCATCACCCCACTATCTGTGTTGTACAATGCCTCATACAGTTGTGGCACTATTCTTTACGACAGATTGTAGCTTAAAGTTATAGTGCAACAGTTTTCTGTCATGCTATTCACTTTAATGGGCTTCACTGTTTAACTTAACTTTTCCATCTCTTTCACAAAGACAAGGTGGTCCTCGGGAGACTTCCCATGTGTTTTACAAAGGTGCAATTTGATTGCATGTTTGCTCACAAATGTCCGATTGCACAGTTTGCACTGATGGACTGAGACAGTCTCATCATCTGTGAGTCCAGAGGTCTTGTCCTCTATTCTGGTTACCTGCTGCTCTAGTAAATCAATGGAAAACTTTGAGAGATCCTTCAAAGTAAAACCAAGGTGGGACTCCAGATGGTGTATGTATGATGCTGGAGTCCTAAACTGAGAAGCACAGTCACTGCACAGAAACAAAGGCTGACCGGAGTCTATGTTCTTCAGGAACTTTGTTCCTCCTGTCCGTTTTAACTGGTATTTTACATTGGCCAGCCAATGTGAGATAGTAGTCATTGAGAGACCAGTGAATTTACAGATGTGGACCCGCTCCTGGGGCCCTAAGTCATTAATTACAAACTTTCCATCAGGAGTCTCCCTCAGACTGGAGGCGAACTGGGCCTGCAGGATCAGGAGGTGCTGGGGGTTCCAGTTGGACTGTCTCCCTTTACGCCTCTGGATCGGAGACAGCTCCTCCAAACTTTCATCAAAAGTCCCATCAACGTCTGACTTTTCAGAGATGGAGGATGGGGTGGTGGATTTTGGTGTCAAACGGCCAGTCAGATTTTTCACCATGTCGGAGATATCCATCAGTGCATTTTCCCGAAGTGGTGAAGATGACTGGGAGAAAGGTTTGAAAATGGGTTTACTATTTGGTGTGGAAGAAGTGCTCTTTGTTGAACATCCGTTGGTGCTCTTTGATTTTGTTAAGTCAATTGGCTGATCATCATCCTCTGGATACTGGCTAACAGGTTCAGCTTGTTTTATCTGAGCTGAGTTATTCAGTTTATATAGTGTTGAAAAGGGGTCCATGAAAGGGGTGTTTACTTTTGAGGCTTTCCCCAAGTGGTTGTTCATGATAGACTGCAGAGCACTTAGAGGGTTCACATGTGGTTGTTCAGGGGCGTGGTCAGTGATGATGCTCATGTTGCTACAACCGTTGCTCATAGTTTTTTTTGGTGAGGCGATTTCAGTCTTTATCTGTGAATCACTTTGCTCCTCTTTGCATTTGAACTGCGTCTGGTCTTCAGATGCAGTGTTGGAGGCAGCTTTGGTCAGGTTTTCAGGACTTGGTGTACTATGCCTGTCTTTAGCAGGGGTCACTGGTGACTTTGCAGATCTACTGTGTTTGTCCAATGCTTTTTCTTCCTTTTCATTCTTCACTGAGTTTTTTCCTGTCACCTTTTCCACCAGCTCCTCCATTGCTAGTACATTGCTCTTGTGACTTGGAGGTGGTGATGGACTATTTGATGATTGAATTAGTTTACCCAAATCAGAAGACAATACTTTCAAACTATTGTTGCTAAAAAGTGGTTGGACCTGCGGGAGGGTACTAGACTTTAAGGACCCATGTAGCTGGTAGGCTGCATGAATGCTGGGATATCCGCCCCAGGTTGGTGTGCCTGTTTGGGCCTTGCTGATTGCACTAGAGACAGTATTCTCCAAAGACTTTAGGATGTCCATCCCTCCTTTAGGTGTCTCCTCTAAATCCTCTTCAGTCAAATATTCGTACGGTCGCACCTTTTCTGGTTTACCTTCATTTTCGCTCAAATCTTCTTTCTCCTCTTTAATCTTTTTATCAGGTTCTTTAATTTCTTCAACCTTTTCTTGTTCCTCTATCATTTCTTCTTCTTTCTGATCAGGACTAGCTGGCTGCAGAGGTGAGCCAGGTTGCGACTTTCCATTGGCGGCCGGAAGTCGCGTTGTTGTTGGTGGAAGAGGGATCGATTGAAATTTGTCCTCAACTACAGGATCAAAAACCAACTGCTTGCCTTTTTTGGATGCTGTATTGGTAACCTTCAGAAAGTGCCCTGTCACCATCATGTGGGCAGTCAGCTGTTGTAAGGTGTCATGTGAACTGCCACACTCCATGCATTTTAGGATCTGCGCTTTACGAGCCTCAAACTGCCAAGTATAACTGGCGCCATTTTGGTAACCATAACGATTGTTTGGTGTGACATAAGGATTGGCCACTTTTGGGTCTTTGGGTGACTCACCAAGGGGAATACTTGATGAGATGGACTCTGGTGAACTAGGGGACATCAAATCTTGAAATGCTCTTTTTTTGGTTGGAGGTACCAGCTTTGAGGCAAGGGCTGGCATTGGTTCTTTTAAGGGCACTTTCTGATAGTGTTTCGTTTTAATCATGTGGACGCTAAGATCTTGCAAGGACTCGAATGAATGGCCACAATACATGCATTTTAACACTTTCTGGGCGTCTTCTTTGCCCTCCATTTCCAACAAGGACCGTTTGCGTGGCTTAGACCACTTCTTGCTTCTATCATCCTCTGAGTCCTTATTGTCATCTCGGTAGTGGCCAGTTTCATTCATATGCACCGTTAAGCTGACCAAAGTGTCATAGGCAGCGCTACAATCCTTACACCTAAACTTGCTAGCCCCTGTGAACACAGGCCCATACAGTTTATTGTTTTGTCTGTAGAGCTGAACAGTGCTAAAAAGGCTAGGTTCAGGAAGCAGTTGGTACGGAGTGTGCTGTAAGGTTTTGGCTAACGCTGCTTGGTGCCAGTCGTAAGCTAGCCCCCCTCCGTTGCCAGAGCTAGCATTGGTTGAGCTGTTGCTAGCATTTGACATTGTCCTAGTGGTTGTGGTGCTGCTGGTGGAGACGCTTGAAGTGGTGGATGTTGTGTTATTATTAGGGCTACATTTGCTTTTTATGCTGCTCTGGTTGGGGCTGTTTAGAAACCCATTACTCCCTTTGTGATTGCCTCCATTGCTGTTGTTAGCCGCAAAATTGCTCCCTTGTTTACTTTTGAGCATGTCCAGCGCAATACTCGACCAGGAAGCATCAGAGATTAGGTTTGCATAGACTGCTTTCATTTTTGCCAGACTGTCTTGTATCGTCATGCCATTGATAAGCTCAGTTTTTTCACCTAACTTCTCGTCTGTCTTCTCCTGGTCGCTAAAGGAGGCCATGGATTTGAGGTCGGCCATTTGATCGCTGGTGCTGCTGAGTGGAGATGCATATCCGGCATCGGGATTGGTGCCATTGCTGAGTGGTGAGTTTTGGCAGCTTAAGTGGTCTCGGTCTTCGTCGTCATTGAAGAGATAGTCAGTGTCTTGGCCGTCCAGAGATAGGCCATCGTCCTGGAGATGCTCCTCTTCATCAGCCTTGTCCACATTGAATTCATCATCGGATCCATATGCTAAAAAACACAAAAGGAAAAGAGAATTTAGATTTCTGTATATTATCAGATTCAGAATAATATCAGAATTAACATTAAACTTATCACCATTTCAAAATAAATGTGAATGTATGTGTGGCTATAACCCTGAAGAAACCGCAGTCCCAACAGAGGACACAGGTTTGCAGAAAATAACATTCATATCTTGACAGTGACAGATAGTCTTCCTCACTGCATTGGCTAATGAACATATTGAGCCCTTCACTGTTGCAACAGTTGAGAGTTAAAGTGTAATATTTTTATAAACATTTACAAACACCAAACAAAGTACAAATTTTTACTATTTTAAAATATACCAACTACAAAAATTAAATAGGACACTTCAAACCAGTCTCTGACCTTTGGCATAAACAAGGCATTTTTTTCCAACTTCAAAACCTAGATATATGTGAAAATCAATTTCTAAAATACTCCACCTGGCACCAACAAACACAAACACACAAAAAAACCATGAAGAAAATTAGTTAATTAGCTACTTGAGCTGACAAGCAGGTAAATTGGTCGACCTAATTAAACACACAGTGAGAGTAAGTTTAAGTATTTGCTTATAAAACGCAATCTACAGTCTAAAATGCCTGTGTAGCTTTTTTCCCCAAAGTTACCAATTAATTATCCAGTGCCTTATTAGAAGGACCATAGTTCAGTTTGCAAACCCACTTCACTTTGCCAACATACCACACATACAGATCTATGAATGTACAAATATGAGATAGGGAAGGAAGTGCCAGCTGTATCAGGCCTGCCAAGCTATGGTTGGCTGGAGTCAACTTGGCATCGGCTCTGGAAGTCCTCACAGCATGATGCGAGGAAACGGCCAGTGGACATGACAAGCCATGTTGTTACTGCCTGTGCTCCCAAAGCGTCGAGTGTGCCATTTTGAAAAGAAGAGAGACACAGAAAGACATTTATAGCATCTCCACAGAAAATGGCTGTCTATTCTGTCAAAAACTTATACCTAGTACTTCTCAGTTTTAAATATGATAGTGAAAGCTGATAAAGGTGTGAGACGGAAAGAGATGGAGAAGCACAGGGTTAAATATGCTACGGCAGCTCCCACAATCCATCGCTCATAAGATGCTTGTCGGAGGTGCCAGGATCAGTCTCCAGCGAGGAGGCAGATGTGCTGTCAGCTTCTAACAGCGTGTAGCTCTCTATCCCGTAATCGGAATGGACATAATACCTGACTGTTTGTGAGGTGCCAGTTACTGCTGCCTGGGAAAAGCTGGAGAGGTCTAACAGCTGCAACTCTCAGTGCTGTTATCTGAGTGTGTGTCTGTGTGTGTATGTATGTGTAAAATACATGTGTATTTGTAAAACACATTCTGGCACTTGTTAATTAAACTGGTTTGATGAATGATGTTCATATGGACACGTGAAAGTAATGTAAGATGGCAGTAACTCCTCCAAGTTATATAAACAGTATACTACGGCCAGCATTTATGGTGCCAGTGTGTTTATAAAATTGAACAAAATATTATTATTACATCTAACATTTAATCTAACTTTAAAACAAGGTAATAAGCAACAAACAAGGACATATCCACATGGATTAGATTTCAGTAGTGCTACCAACAACTCTATTATTTATTCACTATACACTGGTCATAGTAAGCTACCTCTATAGCCACAGCTATCTGGCAGATCTGATTCTGTAAAACAATTGAAATCAAACCTATTCAAAGTCAAAGAAAGGAGAGTGTAGTTAAAAACAAAGCTGCTTAATGCCCACAGCGTGGTATAGACCTGACAGCAGAACAACCCCATTCACACAACAACACTAAACTCAGGTCCTCCCCTGCTGCCATCCTCCATATGTTAACTTGACAGCCTTCAGTGTCAGGAGTGTGTCCGCGTGTCAGCCTGGAGGTGTCAGTGTCCACACAAACAAGCCTGCTCCAAGACGGGGAGGGGAACTGAACAACAACAAACACGAGTCAGCCATTTTTTCTTCTAGCTTCCTTCTCCTCCTTCACCATCTGTGTCAGAAAAGCCGCGGGTGCCACCGGCGGCTAATAAGGCAATCAGAGATGGAAAAGATGCTGACACTGCGGCTTTCGAGCGTCACTCAAGAACAAAAGAGCGAGACGGGATGGGGAGGGCGCGAGGGGGTGCATGGGAGAGGATGGAGATAGGATTAACACAGGGGGGTGCAGGGGAGGAAGGTGTCTGTTGTGGTTGTCAGTCAAAAACGTAAGCCCACTTTGTGCTGTCAAAGAGGATAGCGATGGAAGAAGGAAGAGCCAGGGAAGTTTTTGAAAAGAGTGTGGTGAAAAAAGAGATTTGTTTGGACCAGCGAATAAGAAGTGTGTAGTTGTGAATGGATACAGATTTGAGAGATAGTACACAACATTAGAAAGACAATAACACCATGCAAATTAGTGCAAGGTGCAAGATTGTTTTTGCAATTTATGTGTAGGACTGGGAAATATGACCAAAAATTTTCATCATAGTTTTTTTCATGATGGCATGACTTGGTGTTTTCTACTTTTCAGTGTGCTCAGTTGTAGCATATTTTTCAAATTTGAATGCTTATGGATTATAGAAAAATAAGAACAAATTATAGTTGAGGTCACATTGTGGACTGTTTTAAATAATCGTCATAATAAAACACATGGACAAATACTCACAGGTAGTAAGTAAACAAAAACAAGAAATCTATGGTAATAAGTTTATAAAAGCTATTTTGCCAAGCCCTATTTATGCGCATGCAAAGGTGAGGCCGATCACTTATGTTTGCCAAGTGCCACATTCATGTCAGGTGTGAGGGGGTGCAGTGTGTGGCTAGTGGTGGGGGGGAGAAGCAAAGCCATCTGCGTCGAGAGAGGGGACTGTCACTATTGTTGTGCCCAGAGTCCAGGATTTGGTGTTGCAGACAGGTGACACCACAGTGGGACATCTCCACAGTCACGCACATACACACATACATACACATATACACACACATACATATGCACACACCCCTTAAAAGTCTGATAATTCCCCGAGGCAAGAGGCTGTGTGAGGTCTATGTGAATGTGGTGACACACAATAGACAAGAGGTAAAACAAGGCTAAAGAAACTGGTTTACATGCATATACGCAGGTAGAATTATAAAGATGAGGTTCTCAAATGCACAGCCCTTGCAAAGAGGGTATTACATTTGCCAGTATTTCACTTGTGGGATATATGCTTGCTAAGTCCATCAAAAGATATCTGAGAATACTTAAGTAAAAATGTGAAACTATAGCAATAACTGGCAAGTCACCACATTTGTGTCGCAATAAGACAAGACAGAAAAAAGGCCATATCCAACATGGGCAAAAGACTGTAGTTTTCAATTCAAGGTTTCTATTGGACAAATATTCCAGCTAGGGTCACATGGCAAAGTACAAACATCATGATACCTACATCAACATTTGAAGAACAATAATAATTGGTTACAGATTTCTAATAACATCTTAGACTCATATTCAGTCATTTCTGATTGGTGGCCAGATAAACTGAGCTTGCAATCTCCACAACCCTTTCTTTTGCACACATACACACAACTGGAAACACCCTCTATCACTTCCTATCTCTTCTTCATTTATTCATGTTGTCTGTGAGAAGAGGCCAATCCCGACTCTCATTTGCAGTGCTAATGTCCAATTCCTCCAGCTTTCACCGCGCTGATTTAGCCTTCGTGGCCCCGGCACTGTTTTTTGGCACGGGTCGCACCAAGTCTTTCCTCTCACCGTTTAGTGGCCCTTCAAAGCAGCAGCTCCGGCGTGGCAGCCTTATTTCTCTGTGCGTTTCGCTTTGTCACCGGCCTCTCCATTCGCTGCCACTCACCTCTGATGGCTTTGGACAGGGCTGATCAGTGTGTGTCATTGACCTGTAGGCTGTGTGTAGTGTTGTGTGTGTATTTTAGAAAAGTAGAGGGCTGTAAATAAAATGACATTATTTCCCCTGTCCTATCATGTAGAAAAGCCAATTATGGAAATGCTTAGTATGTCAGGCAATCTCTGTCTCTCTTTGCTTCATTTCTGACCCTTTTTTCCTTCTTTCCCACAGTCGTGAAGCTGTGGTTTCATCCAAACTGACAACCTTTATGGAGTACCTTCATGAAAGACATATACATAGAGCTATGCTGACAAAGGCAAGATGTCTCAGAAACTATGGGCATTTGGAAGATTTCATTCAGTTTAATCAAAAGCAAAGCTATGATTTAAAGTTGGGTAAATACATGAAAAACTAATACTAATAGAAAAACAAAGAAATATAGGGGATCACAGCTCTGCCAGTCCCAAATGGAAAAGGGTGCACATTGGAAAACGCAAGAAATAAGTAAAAATCTAAATATTAGGAGGAGGCAGACGATGTACTGTGCCAACTTCAAAAGGGAAAGCCATAAGGAAAAAAGAATAAAAAAATCCTAAAATAGTCAGGAGTAATATTAATACTTAATAAATGACAACTCTGAAATCTAACAAGATAACAGTAAATCACATGCTAATCTATGTGGCTAGTTTGCTGTAGTTTTACCCCTCCTGTAGACGTATTGTTAGAAAAAGCCATTGGCAGCAAAGAAAGTACCATAACACTCGTTTAATTATTTTCTGGAAATTTCTACCATGTTATTGAATAATCCCCCCTTGCTTTAAAATGGCAATAACTACATGAACCTTTCAAATATACTTGTAATACAACTTTGCAGAGCTAAATGATTGGCTATGGTAAAGAGGATGTAACAGGAAATAGCAAAGCCAATGCTGCCCCAGAGACCCAAGTGGAAGCAATATTTTAACTCACAGCTTGCTCGACTTGACATGTAAAAGCCTACCTAATAGGCCCCCACACTGCCCACCCACCAGTCACCCATAGCTACCATATGGCACAATAGCTCCGGGGTTTCTAATAACATGTGTTGTACAAATGCAACCATCTCAGCTTCCACCACTCCTCTGATGTTTGCTAAAAACAATTTAAAAATAGCTAAACCACAGCTCATTATGACTCTAAAAAGTTACAATGTTTTACAGGCAAAACTGTACATTACATTTTGTAAAACTTTTGCCTCGTCCAGGGGGGATTCACATATGTAATAAGTAATTTGCAATTACTTGGACACATATTATGCTAATAGGCTTTTATCTGGGTCATATAGAGGGTGCATTTTACCCATGGCTAAGCTTCATTAGGCCACCAGGACTATGAGAAGTACAGAATGTGCGAGCTGTTAAACAATCCAATAGAGAAACACACATATAGAAACTGTTCTTTCCTCACAAGCTTATCACTTATTTTGGTCATCCGGTCCTTTCTCTTTCTCCTTAAACAGTAAGGTAGCTTTGACATACCATGACAGTGACTGTAGTCTATAAATGACCTTTTCCTGGACTGTCAGCACAAACAAACAAAAAATAAAAGTGTTTTTGAGCAAAGATATTTCAGATGATCTGTAGTGTTCTCAACTTAGACAATCACATGGCAGCATTTAGTTGTGAAGAATTTTTTTCAGAAAAATGTCTATGAATGTGACATGGACTTTCTGAGTATTTCAAAACATAATCTGGGATTTTCACATACCCCCAAGTGTACGGTTTACAAAGAATTTCAAAAAAAAAAACACAATATTGATTGGGCAACAGTTCTGTACGAAATAGAGCCAAATAATGTCAGAGGTCAAGAAGATATTACAAACAAAACATGAAGCTGAAGACCACAATGTCGCTAGGACTTCATAAAAAAAAAAAAACTCAGACAAGAAATAGTCACTTTCTTCAAGATTTTTCCTACAGTTGCCTAGTTTGACTTACAAACTTCGCTAGAGAAGTGACAGTGGTGACAAAAGCATAAAATTAAAATCAACAAGAAATAATTAGTAAACTGTAAACTCATAGTTGAAATCCTTGTATGTTTTCTTCATAGATGCCATCTTTTGAATTCACCTGCATTGCCCCTGACAGTGAAGCCTCCCCCGACCAAACAACAGCTGCTCCAATCTCCTAGCAACAACCAGTTGATGGATGACCCCAAAGATGGATAATTACCATAAATCACTGTGGTTGTGTGGAGAATAGAAGCAGAAAATAATTGTAGGGAGGAAAAACAGGCTGAACTGCAGTTTAAACCAGCGTGCCATAGTATTTAGGCTAACTTCAACTGGGATTATTTTGAGCGAATGGTGTCCAATGAGGTCAAGGGCCCATTTTATGCTTTTCTTTTAGCTTTTTGAAATAATTTGGACACTAGATTAGGATTTTATGTTTTATAACCTCCAACTGTTGCTTTCTCTTTGGTTAAAAAGTTTTTGTGTCAGGTTAAGACCCTTTCTCCTCCTATTGACCACACCCACTTCACTACATTGCTCCAAGCTAACACTGGACAGAGCGGAGGCCAATCAGCGCAGCTATTAGCAACAACAGCTATATCTGTTAGCATCTGTTAGCACTCTACACTAGCTTTATAGATTAGACAACCAGACAAAGTGTTTCCAGCTCATGGGAAGGTCAGGGCCTTAGCATACAGAATTACTCAAACATGCCTGAATTTTACAAAATACAACTGAAGAGTATATTTTCGACACAGAAACATTATAACAAAGACAAAACTGAAAAGTCAAGCTAGCATATGACAGCCCCTTTAACTTCTTTCTATTGACTACTTTATGTAGAGATTCTTGAGTGAGCTGACACGACTGGTGGGACAAAAACCTGTCCTGGAGGAACTGCAACATAGAAAAACAAATTGAGCCGAGGAAGGAAGAAAGGAAACAGCCGAGACTGACGGAGGGCAAGAGTGATGAATTCAGTCTAACCATTTGAAACGGGAGGGGTGCGGACAAATGCATGAAGAGGAAATGCGTGTCTACAGTCTCAATATACATTTATTTCATTACAGTTTGCATAGACAGACAGAGTTAGATGGTAGAAGGAAAAAAAGTTGAGGGAAAAGTGGAGAAAATGAGAGGGCATAAGGCCAAAACAGGGTCACAACCCAACCAGTTCTGTCTAGTCCTGTCCGGGTTGCACAATAAGCCATCAATCAAGCTTCTTGCGCTCGCGCTGTCAGGACCTCCCCAATTCACAGAGGCCATCCACTTTGTACACTGCAGGAACAAAAAACAGAGAATAGAAAAAAAGGAGAAAAAAAGTCTGCACACTTTTAACTAATTTGATCCTCGCTGCGGGAAATTTGCTGCCATGTTGTATTTTGATCAAAAGTATCAAATCTCATATCTTAATAGTTTACAGCTAAAAAGATTCAAAAGCAATACTAGATAAACAAGACCATTTTGTGAGAACAGGACCTCGGAGACCCAGCACAGAATCAAGTCTAAAGTCACATTGGGGAAATTAATTTGAAGATTCATCCCCACACACACCCTCAGGGCAGGAGAGTATAGCTCACAATGACGATCAACTGTCCCCAAACATTTTAGTGCTTTTAACAGCATGGGTCACGGGGGAAATTCCAGCGATTGTGAACTATCCTTATCCTTTATGCATCGCCACATTTTCTCTCTGTGTGCTGATGTGACGAGTAATGGTTCAAGTCCATTAAACAAAGTTATACTATTTCAGATGAGTGCTAGTTTTGAGTAATAGATTTATGCTTAGAACATTAGTACAATATTGTGCCTTTAAATGAGCCTTTCTTAATTTAAACTCTTCTTTCTGTAGCTTTCTAGCTGCTGAAAAAAGCCAAAATTAGGTGCAGGGCAGTTTAAGGCCCTCTTTCCCCTTATTGGCCACACCCAATTCACTACTAGCCCATGCTTAACAGAAAGTAATTGCAAGATGGTTTCTTCACCTTTACACCTGACAAAAAGAACCATGCGTTTTCATCTTCAGAGAAAGTCAGTGCTTCAACATACATGAGCTAAGATAAGTTAGCATAATAAGGCCCCTTTAAAGTAAGTTTTATTCTTGCAGCAAAGTTGAGTTAGCATATTAAGGCCCCTTTAAATTAATTTTTTTTCACATGCATTTATAGACATGGCTGCCACAAGAAATGATGGTAGGGAGGACCGTTTAGGGGTTGGAAAAAGGTCCCTTGAGAAAGTGAGTGAAATTATGTACTGCTCTGTTAAAGTGGGCTTGTATCAGTAGCCATCTCTTCGGCCTAATTGTGCCTGTGTAGGACTATGCATGCCTATGTGAGAAGCTTCGTGGAGTCAGAAAGGAAGCAATCCTTCAACAGAGCACAATATCGGAGCGCCGACAGACAATGAGCGGCTGGAAGGATCTGGAAATGCCTGCCTCCCAAAGTGCCTTCATTCTCCCAAACACACATAACATAAATGGCCCCATAACTCTATATCCGCAATCAATCAAGGACATATCCATCTTCAGTAATGTTAATGGGAGGGGTCGGTACGGGGCAAGAGGACAGGGGTAAAACAGAGGCTAAATGGTGGTGACGCTAGGGATGATATCCAGTGTGTAGAGAAATGTGATAACAATAAGGCTGCCAATATTTGGGTATGCTTTTTGACACGCTAACTAAATGTATGGATGTTAATGTAGACAGAAACAAATGTCTCACAAAAGGACTAAACTAGCACAAAACCCAAACCAAACCGAGGCAAAACTAGTCAGGACTGAACCGGGCCTAACCCAGGAGAAACACAAAGTGATTCAATTAGATAACTATTTTGAGTGTAAATTTTTGTCAAAGCGCATAAATTCATTCATCTTTAGTCTCTTGTTACAAAGATATTACATTTGCCAATACAGTGTTTATAATTCATACATAATAAATTGTGCTGCCCTAGGGTACGCTGACCTCAGATCAGAATGAGGTAATGTAGATTCACAAAGTGTAAATAAAAAGCAAAATAAGATAGTGTTATTGTGTGTGTGTTTGTGTAGTGTGTCAAAGGGGTCAGGTGTGTGTCTTTGTGTGTTTGTGTTCGTGGGAGGGGAGAAGGGAGACTGATGGCTGTCAGCTTGCATCTGGCAGTGAAAATAAATTAAGCTTATGAAGACAAATGAACGGGTGTGAGAGAGTGTACGGGGGCGGAGGGGATCAGAGCAGGAGGGGGATTAGAGGAAGACACTACGGAGGCGTGTTTTAGAGCTGTTATTTTTTATTTATGTTTAAATAAAGAATACAAATATGGGAAGATGTGAAAAAAGCTGTGAGCATTTTGGTTAGTGGAAATGTTTTGGAATGAACATCCAAATTTCATGAATGAAGATGTAAATATGGGGCAATGTTGAAATAAAATATTCTTGCGTTTATGGAAATATATCATAAATTGTGTTAGAAAAGTCAAGTTAGTTTTACAGTATCAAATGAATACAGTTGGGATTGTAGACTAAAACAATGGCTAATGAAGCTCTATTGCCTTAACTCTTTGTTACTATGTTACGTATTCTCACAAAACATAGTTGAACTTATTTCAGTCATGCACATAAAAAGCCAAACTAAACTCAAAGTAAAAGTTTTATTAAATGTCTTTTAAGACCTCTTTAATCTTTATACAAGTGTCAGACCAGGTTTTAAATAGCTACACAAACCAAACTATATTCTGATGTACACACTGAAAATTAACGACACATTTAGTGCAACTGGGGCGTGTAAAAGTGGATGTTAATGTAATGGCATGGATGGAGCTGCGTTGCCAGTTAATAAGGGAGTTGTGTTTTGTCGCCAGTGACCATTCATTAAGTAGTCTCTGTTTCTGGCAACACAAGCAGGTCTGGCTCCTTCTGGCTGCAGGGGAATCATACGTGTGGGCGGAGATTCACTGCCAGAACATTCAAATTCATAAACTATATTTATTTTTACCGGGGTTGTTTTACAGACTCTCATGGGGCAAATACAAAAAGCCTAAAATGGAAGGTTGTAAAAAGTGGTCATGGGTTTTCTCTAGGGCAGGGCGATATACCATTACTCAATATCCTTTTCCCTTTAATCATATGAATTGGATATATACAATTTGATACCAGTGATATAACATATGTCACTTTTACTTTTTTGCTCCAGTACAACCCGAATATTTGAATCTATATATAATTTTGCCTAACTATATTATATTGCCTTTGTATTGGTTGTTTGCCAAGACAATCGAAAATATCAATCACTACAACTAATACTTATACCATAAAATAAGGATATCCAAATTAATGCGTTCCCACAAAACACAAAACCCATAAAACAACACAGGATAGAGTTATGGTTTTGACAATTCTAGGTCATCTCGTCCAGCACTAGTTTGTTTGGGATGCATATCTCAGTGCTACTTTCCCTAGTGTCCGTGAGCAGCAGGAGAAGCAGGAGAGCTCTCCGGGGTTTTGTCACACGGCGGGCTGTTCTTTCCTAAGGCCTGGCGCCCCACGTTTGATAAATGACACATGTCATTCTGTCAGCCCCTGCCATCCGGACTGGGAGGCCCCACGCTGATGTATGGCCTCCCAGGCTAAAGGAAATCAGAGGATTTTGGCAGCGCCCCGAGAACATGGCCTCTTCTCTGTGTGGGACGAGTCTGCGGTTGTCTGTTTATGCCTGTCTGTCCATAACAATAGTGTTTAATTGTGTGTGTCTATTAGTAAAAGGGGCTGAGTAGCCGAAAATGTGCTACGGTAAAAGTATTGTTACTTCAAAATATTCAACTAAATAAAATGTACATGTAATGTAAGAGAAAGTATTTTGGTTAAAAGTAAACAGTTTGTACATAATCAGACAAAAATGCATCAAAGTAAACTGTAAAGACAACTGCTACAAGTACGGTGGTACAGTGTATTCAAAACTCCAGTAACTGTAACTGAGTAAACTGAACTCATCACTTCCCAGCTCCCCCTATTAGTAAGAGTTTGTGCGTGGCTGTGTGTAGCTACATGTGCATGCTCTCAACGTCAGGCAGACGGGCTGAAGGAGACAAATCATCATCATGGCCGCCCCAGCTGTTCTCCAAATTTGGTGTGAGGAGCAGAGAGAAGGGGGTAGGTAAAAAAGATCCTCGCCGTTTGAGTTTTAACGGCTGATGCTTCCCAGAAACGGGACAGAGCGAGAGGACAAGTGGTGCTTCTCACAAACATCCAAAGTGACTAATCACAATGACACTAGATCAAGAAGGCCAAGAAGAAAAATCAAAGAGTGGATAAAATACTATATACATTATTAAAGCACCAATTCATACAAAGAGCCCTATTTTGCTCATTTGACTTTTCTACTGTTATAATGTTACAAGTTTGAATATGCTGCTATGTCTAACAGCTACTGCCTGCCTATGGATTCTCAACTTATTATTGTGTTTATATATTTTATACGTTTTACATTTCACTACGTATTCACTTCAACTACTGCTGCTTCTGACTTTCACTGCAGACCAGTCCCAGTGGAGGACCGTCCCACCTGGAGGTTGTGAACTTTGTGTGACCCTGTTTGATTGGGCGCGGGCCGAGCTCTCTGACCCCTCCCCCTCCTGCAGAAAGAACCAAGAGAGAGAGAGAGAAAAACTACTGCATCATTAAGCTGTGAGTGATGAGTGGCAGCCATGGGTGACATCCTCCCCTTTCCCTTTCTTTCTTTTCTATCCTGCGTTTTTTTCTTCATTTTTTTCCCTCCCGAGACTTTATTCACCTCTCTCTCCATCTTTCAACCCCTGCAGCCATTTCTCTTTCACCTCAACTCCACTCTTTCCACTCCCTCCTCCCATTTCTATCTTCTCTGCTTCTTTTTTGTCTTCTGTCACTCTCTTTTACCCCCACTATCCTGTCTCAAACACACAATAGTGTCCCATGCGGGCTGCCGTCTATAGCTCTATTGCTCTGGCTGTGCAGACTCTTAGCTCCTCTATACATAATACATTCAATATCTACATTGCTAGAATCATATCTAGAATGATATTATTTTAATTTAAGAATATTTCACTTTCCTGTACCAAACATGTAAAAAGGACTTACAACAAACTTGATCATTTTCCCTAAACACATAATTCTATTCATTTTGGGGAACATGCAACTCACTAAATAACTGTGAAATATCCCATTGCATAGGTACTGCAAGTATTCAGAGCCATGACAGATATATTCTACAGACCAAGGTGAAGCAGCAGCAGGTACCATGCCCCCGGACTATTAAAACAACCACAATCAAGCATCAAGACAGTAAGCAGAAACTCAGAGAGGACAGTGATGTACAGACGAGAGCTCCACCAATCTAAACAACATCCACACAGACTGGAAAAAATATTTAACCATTCACAAGAACTCAAACTCCAAAGCTAACATGCAACCGAAATGATACACTAAGTTATGAAGATTAAAGCTTATGATTACCAGGGTGAAAAGTTAAGCTTTTTGGTAGGTTACTCAGTCACGTCTTTCTGTATCTTCATAATAATTCAAGACAGACTTGATGGCAAAATGGAATTTATGGATCTAAACAAGGTGAAGATAGTTACTAACTAATGAATGATTTATTTACATTTTGAGACACAACACTAAAGTGTATTTAGAAAGCATTTCAACTGCACATTTGTACTGTTCCTAGTATTTGAAAAATTGTTTAATTGAACTGGTTTGACTTGCTACAGATTTGTGGCGCAAATTACAGATTATTTCCCCTTGAACTAGAAGATTTTAGTTGAGATTATGAAGCTTTAACATTGCAAAATAGATATAATGCCTTTAGCTTGAATTCAAAGTTTTTTATTGTTCTTACATGAGGAAAACACAAAAACATCTAAACATGAAGTTAAACTGTCATCTTGATTTACTTGTCATGTTTTTGTTTGTATCATGCAGTATATCAATGCACAGTCAGAGCTCAGAGAAAGATGGTGATAGACAAGTAAACACAAAGTCCAGACAGCAGACCACAAACACATGCTCCTGGGCAGACACAGACAGACAGGTAGACAGGTGGGTGTCTTAGTAAGTGATGCAAAAGTCAGACAGGACATCTGGGTGTACATGGGACCTCCTGCTGTCCCTACGAGACACTGGACTTATGGGACGGGGCTGAGCTTATACCCCCTGTGATTGTCTGAAGGAACAGTAGATTTTATTTGGGGGTTGGGCTTGAGTCATTCAATAGATCCCAAGACATTTTATCCTCTTTCAGATGCCTGTCAAACAAGAAAGTTACCCCAAAGCAAATTGTGGTCTTTATAAATAAAGCATCTTAACAAGAACTTCAACAAAAACTGCTTTGAGGCTAGTCCTGAGAATCTTTATGGATACGTGTCTGGATGGGAATGGAAACTGCTTTTTAAAAAAATATGTGACCGTCATGTGTTTTACTTCAAAGACAATGACACAAGACTACACTGGCCTCTGACATTTAGGGATTTTACAGGGCAACATTATGACTACAAATAAAACTGGTTTCCATAATGGTTTCTGTTAGTTTGAATAGCCGTTTAATAATGTGCAATAATACAGTTAATTATCACTTTACAAAATGCAGAATGTTCAGGAAATACTTAATGTTGTCATGTGACCCCGCTTTCATCGAATCCAATGATTATGATACTTCATACTATTTATTTTCCTTTTTTATCAATATGAACAACGGCATTGTTATAGTAAAAATGACAGTGAAGAGCAGAGCATAAAGACACTGTAGCCTAACACAATTCAACGATCTTCACAGATTAGCTCGATCTTCATAACTACATATCATGTTTTGATTTTTATCGCCATATCATCCAGATAGTAATCCATTAACCCTGAAGAAAAATAGTTTCTTGACAAATAATGTAACTATTTCACAGCATCTCTTAACTACTGTCCTACAACATTTGCACAGTACTATCTATGTGAACAAGACCAGCGGTGCCCCAAAAGAAGTGGAGTGATACGGCCTGGCTTTTTCAGATGTCGAGTTCATGTTCTTGTAACCAGTTCAGTGACTCTTGAGCATCCGGTGAGAGAACGATAGATGAGCCGGAGAGACAGCCAAGAAGATGAAAGAAAATATGAGCAGGCTGCGGGAGAATTGAGTCTGTAAGATGGAGATTGATGACAGATCGGGAGATGAGAAAAGGCTTATGCGGGGGGCGAGCGGCAGGGAAGGAATCCCAAAAAACAGACGGAGGAGCAGGCCTGGATGAAGACAGAGAGCAACAAGGGTATATGAAAATGGAGAGTGTTTGTTGTTAAATGCAGGGACATATGTGAGATTGAGACCTAGGGGTGGTTTAGTACTGACCAATGTAAACATTTTCGGAGAACAATATTTATGTTTCCCTAGTTTCTACCTGCATGGTTTAGGCCTGGTTTAGACTTGGCTTGCAGTTATCACTTTAATAGTTTGGGCTTAGTTCTAGATTAGACCTATTCACCTCTTAGTCCCTGGACCAAATTTTATTATACCCACTTAAGCCTTTGTTCAGACCTGGGTTTAATTTCAGTTTATACTGTGGTTAAGTCCTGCTTTAAATCTGTATCTCTAGTTTGATATACTTGCGTATGTGTCATGCTATAGCAAAGCACTGAGGGCCCAAAGATTGTGAGAGACAGATAAACCCACAAAAAGTCTAGCCAACAGACAGGGACCACAAACACATGCTAAATCCTGAAATTTGGCAAAAGAGAGGAAAATGGGAGCAGTGCTAAAAAAGACAGAAAGCAAAAGACAAAATGACTGTGGCACCTTCCCCATGTGTCCTCTCTCAAGGACAAAATGTCATCTGTAAACTGGACCTGTTCCCACATGGTTTAACTGCACTAAACTACTGTCCCATTGTAATATATAGAATGGAGTAGACTATAATAATAACTGAAAATCACATATCCTGGTACCATAAATAGTCTACATGTAGAATAGTTAGCCAATTCATTGTAGAATAACTGAATAAATGTAATTAGCTCTTTCATGAGAACTGGGTAATTTACATTCCTCATCCACCCATCATTATGCTCTATGCTCTATTAAGCACTAACATTATGCATGTGATTACTGTGATTGACAGATGTCTGTTTCCTGTCCCAGCTGTGCACTGAACCAAACATTCATTACCTCAGCATTCCATTTCTCCTCCTCAGCCCATATTTAGTATACCTCAAATATAAGTGTTTTTGACTGGCTTAAAGTCTTGCTAAAAATATCAATAAAAACAAAGTGTAGTTAACATAAGTCTCAGATTGGCATGTATACTTCGACCCAAAATTTGAAAGGCTTTGATGACCTGACATTTAAGTGCATTTTGACTTTTAATATAAACTATTCTTTTTCTTTTATGCATGGAACATCGCAACAGTCTATATAACTGGCAACAGCCCAGAGAATACACGCAATCTGCACAAGCCCATACAATGAGGGCCTAACAACACCACGGTCGCAGCTTCTACCCCACCGTAAATCAATGGACAAAATAATTGCTAATACACTGGTTATCGATTAGCATGGCGGCCGTGCACTCATTTTGTGGGGCGACGGTGGCTAAGCACTAATGCAGTGACAAGGGTAAAGTGTTATTTCTCCAAAAGACTCACAGACGGACAGCTGGGCATAGGAGAAACGACTGAAGGGCCTCGGCAGTAATTCTTAATTGACACCTGTCAGAGCAGTGGCAGCAGTCACAGCTGCTACAGGACCACGTCTACCCAAGTCCTGTTCATCTGTCACTTCTAATATCTTTTTCTACACTCATCTCATCCCACTGTTGTCTGCTGCCCATTTCTACGTGGAACTACCTCCTCCAAGACCCAGATGTTCAACATTTGACTGGTAAATGATGGCTTCTATAGACAACTCTCTGCATTTTAGACCTATTTTTATGAACGAAAACCACTGAATAGACTAAGAAGAACACTGAAAGGAAATGTACAATGTATGCCAAGGCAGACCTGCATCTCTGGTCAAGTTCACAATGGAAATTACTTCAACTGTTACAAAATAGTAGAAAAAGAAAACAGAGTAGTCATTATTAGTTTTTAATTAGAAGATTGTCTGTTGGAACTGGACAAATTTTATACCAGGCAAAACTATGCCTATCGACTTGGCAACATAAGGGCCAATCCAACTGCCGAATAAATCTTACTAATAAACAATATAATATCAGTGACAGACAAAATCTTGTATTGGTTGAATACACTTGCTTGGGCTGAAACCACCATGTGCAATTGGCAAAAAGAAATACATGTACTAACAACAAATACAGTGTTTACAAGAGTGGAGACAGTACCTCCTACGAGCCCACATGACAACTGAATACACACCAGCTGGTTCTATCTTTTTGATTTAAAACATGCATTGAGTTTTACACTGTAATTAAGAAAAACTGCCAAAACATACAATATGTGAAAAACAAATACTTTGTTTCACTTACTGTATGTTTTGGTAGTTTTTTGTTCATCCTTCAGTATGAAACTAATTAATGACCCAATCTGAGTGAAGATACTACCGTGTGAAATGTGTTTGTGTTGTTATTGTCCATATTGTCCATGTGTATATGAAGATGACCCTTGCTCTAAAACTAATTTCTCCTAAGTGAGAAAAAGTAAACACTGAACCATGAAAATAGAAATACTTTTATAATCATATATGTACAAAAAATACTATTTATAGTATGTCTGCAAATCTACCTAAAACATTTGTACAGCACTGTACACATTTTCTTCCCAGAATCCTTTGCCACTGTCCACAGAGATTGTTTTCGATTGTGTAAACACGGGTCAAATACAGTTTGCTTTTGTCCTTTGCCTAACAGCCAGTTTCGCTCCATCACCAGGGGGATTTGGATGCTATAATGATTCAGAATAATTAGCAATCAGAGCAATCTTTCATTCATGTCCGTAATCCTCGTATTATTTTACATCTGCAGTTCTCCATCATGCTTTTGTTTCGCAGCTGTTTTGAATCATGGCCAAGAGGAGATCTTAGTCAATGGAAAAACATAGACAAACAGACCTTCTTGGTGCAGGATGCTGGTGTGTTTTGCCTGTTCAAATGACCTTGTTTTCTTTATTGCTCTATCAAAGCTCCTTGTGTTGCGCTTGAGTGAAAATCCAGGTTCTTTCCGGTTTCCTCTTGAAGCTCATTAAGTCCAGGGATAGTTTTACCTCAACCCTGCTGCCAGGCCCGCACACAGATTGCAATGTCCTTTATAATAAACAATAAGAGCTATGAATCTTTTACAATATACGGTTTAAAAGTTTTATGCTTAATATTTCATGATTGGATATTATTAGATATACTTCCCAATTGAATAGCAAGAGCCAACCATTTAAAACATGTATTATAAATGTATTATCTAATATATCTAGTCAAAAAGGAGAAGAAAGTGGAGTTCAAAAGTGGGCAAAAGCTATAACAAAGATATCTATTTTGGTGTATAAAATAAAATAAACCCTAAGATCCTGGGACAAGAGCCCAACTCTCCCCCCTCCTGTCTGTGTCCCTGACTGCTACACTAAATGCCTTTCCCGAGCCTAATTCCACATATTTTCAATCAGTCCCTCTCTTTTTTCTCCATAAGAGCAGTCATCCATCTTCATTTGTCACTTAACCTCCATGAAGATGAGGACAGAGAGCTCAGTTGTGCGTATATTAGTTTGCGTCTTTTTGATTTCCTGAAGGCCCACTGACTGCAACACCACCACATGCAAATCAACCTACAGGATTAGCCAAGTGTGGGATAGTTGCGAATTTAAATCCAGTGACTCCTTCAGTCAATGTCACCTGTTAATGACACTTTACACACACCGCCTTATCACCGCCATCCCAATACCCCTCCATCTTTGCAAATATACAAGCTTGCTGATGCACACTATAGCGCACGTAAACACAATTTCAGCTCAGATCTACACAGAACTAATAACACACAAACATGACCAAGCCAGCACCTGACAAATATCATTAAATACTTTATCACAAGCATCTGATAAAAAACCAACATTAATAGTCATCTCTCGACGTAGTATTTGACAGCTGCCGCGAGCAACATTTCTGAAGGGGAAGAAATACAGTGTAGCAACAAGTTATTAATGTGAGTTTGGATTTTGAGCATCTTTCAAAGGTGTACAGTGTGGTGAGTGTGAGCCTAGACTAAGTGACTTTAAAGAGCTATGGGAGGAAGTGAAAACAAACAAACAAACTTAAAAAATCAACAAAGTTATTAGGGAGATGCTAATTAAGGTATGATTGGAAGCAGGTTGGTCTAATTTCTTTGAAAGAGATTTTTGGCAATTGCATCCAAAACAAAAAGGCAATTTCATATGAACTCTTGTGATATCATAATTTTGAGTTGTCTTATAGCCTTACCATAAAGTCTAAAGCAAAAAGATGCTGAACAGACCCTTTACATTCTAACCTTAAAAACCTTCTTAAGCACTTTTTACATTGCACAATTCTTAAACCACAAAATTCACCAAGTACACCTTTATTGCAAGCACTTGAAATGGGAGAGCTTACACTGAAGTAACCTTGTTTTGTGGCTTTGAGAAGTGGCTAACATGGAGTTGATTGTATAAAGGCAGTTTGCAGACTTGACACTTTGCAGAATTTGTCAGCATTAATCGGTGGGGCCCTGTCACTGATCCGTCAGCTAGCTGGATAATTAGGGAGCGCGGCTAACAATGCCATCAGAAAAAGCGAAGAAGCCCAAGCACTTCCCCCTCAACTACCTTCAAGTTGTAATTAAGAGGCTCCTTTCTGCATCAAGGTGGCAACAGTGAAAGTGTAAAGGAATCTGCTAATGTCACAAAAGAATAGTGTTTTAAGTGAACAAAGCTATCAGGCACTACTGAGAACCACTGATAGAACAAATAAATGACGCAATTAGGACTGGAAAATCTATTGCAATACTGGCATACAGTAACCCAAATTGCAAAAGTACATTATATATTGCAATTATGTTGGTTTTTATGTTGTTAAAATCCAAACCAACAAAAAGTGTCTTGTGGCCACATAAAAAGAAAATTTTAAAAAAGCTGATTTAATTTTGGATCAGTCTTCAGTCTTGGTTTAGAGGTGGTTTAGTGCTGGTTCAGCTTTTTTTATATTGACTACCAAATACAGCTTTTATATTTCTATTTATAATTAAATGCATTTATTATGTAGACGTTTCTATGTAAAAAATATCACTGCAATCTTCCAAGATAGTTACTACAAATCTCAATCACTCGCCCTTATACAACCTGATTACTTCTTTCTTCTACCTATTTACAAAACTTTTTAATTAGCAGCAGCAGCAATGTATGGAAAGCCAATCTAACGTTTCTATTGCAAGATGAGACAAAGGCAAACTAATTACTGTCTTGAGGCTTGAAGAAACACATCTTGCTGGAGTCAGGTTTGACAGTTTCACAGCATGTCACTTTCTCCTCCTTCATGACCTGCACTAATTCTGTCAGGATTGAAACTGCTCGCTCTGCTGTCAGCCCAAGACGAGAACAGGATCAAGATCAAATATGCCCAAAATTCAGGTAGAAGATTGAGAGGAAAGTGAACAGTCAAACTAAGAAGAAAGAAGAACAGAAACGGCAACTCTGATATTGTTGAATATTATTAACACTGTACCACTGAGGTAGCTCCACCTCTTCTTGTGCCTGTATACAATATGTAGCTTATTAGCCATGTTATTAGGTACACCTGTTCAACTTTCATTATACAAATATCCAAACAACAAATGCTGCATGCTGTCGTTATGTCTCTTGGGTTTGTGTATGTTTGGTGGTGATCGGAGGGGCCGCAAACACAGACTGGCAGCCACGCTTACCACCACTGGGGTGACTATGGAGTAAATGAATAATGCAATTGGAAATCGTCTTTGAGTGTCCCAAAAACCACTATATAAAACAGATGCATTATTATTATTACTAAATTGCTTTGAATGTAGCATGTTTGTAGCAAATGTATATGGGTGTGCGATATGGGGAAAAAACACAAGCACTGTTGCAGTTAAAATAAAGGTGAATTTCATATTACAAAACCATCTTTTATCGACTTGTGTATCACACATACAGTACATAAGTGGATGGGTCACAGCAGTAAAGGACCACATCTGGACCACTCTTAGGTTCAAGCCCTATTTAAAGTAGCCAGTGAGTTTATATAGAATATTTTACAGACAGGCAGTAAAACAACAATATATAAAACAGTACATTTTCAAATTGACCTTTTCAACTTCAATGAAATAAAAGTGAAAGTGTATAAAACTCGCTGACAGGCTGAGTGATTAGTTGACATATTCATTACGTCTGCTGACAGTGGATGATTTGTGGCTGGAAAAGTGAATGCATTGGAGAGACCTGAAGTGCACTGCAATGCCATTAATAAAAATTGTGACCTTTGTTTTAAGATATTCCATTATTTAGTGTCTATAGGGCAGTCTGTTATACTAATCTACTTAGTTACAGTTAGTTTATAGTGTACCTAATAAAGTGGCACCTGGTATAGTCTTGCTGTAGCTAGTGAGTGTATGTCAATACTCGTTCAATACTAAGTCTTAGATTCATAGTCATACTGTCCAAACATGCTGGGTCATTCTTAAGTGCTTCTATGTATTGGTGGGCGATATGGTGAAAATATAATATCATGATTTTTATATTATTTATATATTAGTTATATTATTTACTTTCAGTTTTTATTATTAATAACACTGGCAATTTTTCTGTGAAGGTTCATTCTTTTATCCAGGTAGTCAATCAAAGTTGAAGAAGTTCTTCAACTTTGAACACTGGCAATGTTACAGAAAAAATGACAGTGAAAAGCAAAGCAGTAATAAGTGTACTGTATCATGATTCAACAATCTTGCCAGATCGAGATTTTTATCGACATGTTGCACATCCCTTGTCCAAACAACAATAAGAGATACGAGGAAACAAAATTACAGTTGGGTCACGCTTAAGTGCTTCTATGCTTTGACATTCTCTGTGTATATTCAGAAACATTACTGCATTGTTTACCTTACATTAATTACTACAAAAGTACACCTCAAAGCAACACAACTCCTTGAGAGACCTTGGGACAAAAACACTCAGAAAATGACGACAAATGACTGCAGCACAAGTCTGAGCTGCTCAAATTGCACCGCACTAGAGTCAACTGCCAAAACCAACAGATGCAGTAATGCGGTTCCAAGTGAAAGAACACTGATGTATTGTCACCGGTCATAAAGTAGATAGGGTGCAGTGCCATTATACAGGGTCTAAAAAATCATCACTGTGACTGATGAAACAGGGCCCATTTCAAATGCCATACAAAGAGCCATTGAAAGCTTCCTCGCAGTGGAGCATATGCAACACATTGTTTTACTGACAAATCTAGGGTGGGGAAATATCTGCTAATGCATTGTAAAAAAAAAAAAAAATAGCCTGGATGGTGTGGGTAGTAGTGACTGATGACTGGTAAAGGTTGGGTCTGCTATTTGGGATATGACTAACTATATAAAACCCAGAACTAAACCAGGACTGAACAAGTATCAAATGTGGACTAAAATAATTACTTATCACAAAATACTCATCGGTAAAAACTTGTTATGGTCTTCCATCTGACTGAATTTTGCCCTAAAATAACTGTCCCGTTCAATAATGATAATAAACAAAACATATTTGATCCTGGTTCAGCCTTTAGGTTTTGAATTTCACTAAATCTTGTCAAATGTAATGTCCCTAATAAATTTATCTCAGTTTACTATGTCAAAACGCATCCTTAAACATCACCAGTAATATAATCATTGCAATACTCCACATAGTTCTACAGCCTTACTACAGCAGAGGTGTTAAAGTTTAAGGATACTGCAAATAGCTGTGGAAATTGTGTGGGGACAGAGCCTGCCAAGTCCGGATTGACCATTACTGGGGGTGATGTATGTGTCTGTCACAAAAGCAGACAATTAAATCAATATTCAAAAGCTGAGCGAGAATGAGGCCACTTCAGAGCTCGGCTGAATGACCACCAGAGGCACAGACAGACAGAAAACACACACATTTTTAGCCTCTAAAGTTAATGCATTGGAAAGAGTTTTAACTGCTGCAAAGCCATTTATACAAAGTGTGATCTTTATGGTATAGCTTATTTAGTGTGGTGTTTTCTGTAGCAATCTGCTCAATTCTACATAGACTTTATATCTAAGGGGCATATATGAGTTCATATATGCTTTTCTGTAGCACTGCCCCTATTTGTATCAAACTAGTCTCTGACCCCTCTTGACATTTTTGCACACAGAACTGCCACTCATTGAGTATGGCATTGTTTTCTATAAACCTGAGACATGACTGTCTTTTTTGTGAATTACCCATATCCACAAGACTTTAAAAAATATTCAAGGTCATTAACTTTTATTCTTCAATGGCACTTGGTTTGGACTTCAGCAGGTCTGTCATGGTAATGTGTATCTAAAATCCACTGTCTATTCAAACCAGTATTAAAAACCTGGGTGAGAATGAGACTAACTTCTGTTCTCTTCTTTTTAGGAAATTTTTAACCATTTTTCACCAGCATTTGTGTCCGAATTCAAAACACTGGCACAATTCATTTTCTCGATTTGGCTCTAGTAGCTCTTCAAACACATTTCTCTCTCTCGATCCGTCACTAAAGCCTTGCGTCAATTAGAAATTACAACCCCACCGAGTTCAAAGTCTTTTTCGTCACAACCTTGATTAAGTCTGCTTAACCTCACATTTCCAGCGCCTGCTTAACATTCTACAGCTGTTTGGAGTGGGCTTTGGTCATTACGGCGTGAACTTCAAAAGGCTCTTCTCCGGCGTCAATTTGGCAAAGCATGTCAATCACACACACACACATCTCCCGGGGACATCAAATAGATTCGGGCAAACATGCGATTTTTACCCCTCAGTGCATGGAAGGACAGGGCATGTCTGGTCAGCTTTGAGGCAACATGAATGCCACGATATAAGCATGCAAAATAATGTCACTCATAGACTTACATTGTGCCTATGAGGGCTGCACAATCTATCGTAAGATTATTGTTATTGTAATATAAGCTGTTGCAATATCAGTACTCTAAGAATCTGCAATATATCACAATAATGACTTAAAAGCATTTTTCTATTGGAACTGACTATAATAGATATCTTTATATATATTTATATTCTGCTGAATAGAATTTGCATCAAAATATTGCAATATCAATATCGCAATGCTCAATATCAAATATAGTTTTTACCATTTCGTGTAGCCATACTATCTGAACAGTGATTGTGATAACCTAGTTGCTATTCTGTCAAGACAGATTGGGCTTTTCATTATATCGGCGGAACGCAATGCGTTCGGCGATATTATGGTTTCATGTCCGTCCGCGTCCGCGTCCGCGTCCGCAGATTGGCCGTGTGACCGCGATAACTCAAAAACGAAATGC
>JAVQKG010142417.1:0-27027 GCA_036025885.1 Hypseleotris bucephala | reverse complement strand
TTTTTGGAAAATAAAAAAAAAAGATTAATGTAAAGTTTAAACCCAAGCAACCAAACCATAGACTGTAGGATTCCGCTCCCCTAAATGGTGAATTGACTGGCCATGTGGGATTGTAGTATTGTATATTTGCACAAGTTTCATAATTTAAATTCTTCACCAGATTCAAAATCTCATTAGTGTGGACAGGGCCTGTGTGTCTCTTCTGGCTTGGCTCGCTCATATTCAGTTCCCACCTGGGCGTGTCCCACTTTGGTCTTATGACTGGGTCTCATTGAGTGTTTCTTTACAACCTCCCGACTGTAGCCCGTTTGGAAGATTTAAAGTAAACAGTGAAGAAGAAGAGGAAGATGCCCTCACCCTGTCGTCTGCCATGTGGTTCTCTTGGGGAGTACTGCTGAACTCCGGTATTGGAGAAGGTATGTCTCACAACCAAACAAGCTGCTTATTCTTATTGGCAAACTCTATCCACAAAGTTTCTTGCCCCCAACAGAACTACTCTTTCTGAAATATAGGCCTCTGTGTGACTCCTTATGACTAGTTTTGAAAGAAAGTTGGAGAAGTGAAGTCCTGATATAATAGACTGACTGTTGTCTTGTGGGCATCCAGATTATTGATGCTCAATATGTGTGAACTACTATTTAGGTGCTCCAAGAAGCTTCTCTGCGAGGATCCTGGGTATGGTGTGGGCAGGTTTTGCTATGATCATTGTAGCCTCATACACTGCCAACCTGGCTGCCTTCCTGGTGTTGGACCGGCCTGAGGAGCGCATCACCGGCATCAACGACCCCCGGGTGAGACGCTAATTTAAAGAAAAAAAAATTAGAATACTCTTTCTAAAAGAGATTATGTATTTTATAATACATAATCTTCACTTTTGAGAGTTAGGATTGGAGATGTCACTGAATAAGTTGTCTGCATTTTGTAGCTGAGAAACCCATCGGACAAGTTCATCTATGCCACAGTGAAGCAAAGCTCTGTGGACATCTATTTCCGACGGCAGGTGGAGCTAAGCACCATGTACCGGCACATGGAAAAGCACAACTATGAGAGCGCCGCGGAGGCCATCCAGGCCGTCCGAGACAAGTGAGTGTGTGCCGGACCAAGCCAGGGGCCTGTAGCTTTAGACAGGGTCAGAGCATGGGCTTGGAGCACAGTGAGACTGAGGCCTTACTGTAGTGTCTCTGTACTCCTGGACCATCCCACACAGGGACAGACTAGAGCGACAGAGGTTCAGCTAACATGAGTCCAGGAGCGCCCTTTTTCAGGTCGTATCCAGGCGTTGATGGGGGACCCTCACCCACCTACCTCTGCTTGGATTTCTTTTGGGCCATAAGAGCGTAGAGAAGCTGGTAAATGCTGACCGACACACAGCATGTGGAGCGAGAGAGAGCGTGCTGGAGCCGTGAATGTGTTTGTAAATCATTGTACTGTTGCACCGTAACCCCTCCTCCCCCTCCCTCTGCTCCCGCCCCCTACCTGCCCCCCACAGCAAGCTGCATGCCTTCATCTGGGACTCTGCGGTGCTGGAGTTTGAAGCCTCGCAGAAGTGCGACCTGGTGACCACGGGAGAGCTGTTTTTCCGTTCGGGCTTTGGCATAGGCATGCGCAAGGACAGCCCCTGGAAACAGAATGTGTCCCTGGCTATTCTCAGGTCTGTCCCAGCCGAAGCTGCATTACTCGTATGATTTTAACTAATACAATTTCATAGTTATATCCATACACACAGAGGTGTGGACTGGACATTAGAAAATCTCACTGACCAACATGACCAAAAATCCCTTTGCCAAAGCAGTGACTTTCTCTGTAATGACCCTGATGAACAAACCCAATGTTTTAAAAAACGTCACATTTTTGAGAACTTTATCAGAACGCATAACAAAAACACAATAATATTTTACAAATCAAACTTTAACATTTTGTAGAATATTCTTGTGTTTTCAAAAATGTTGTGTTTTGACCGTTTTGAACATTTGTTGAGAGAGTGTTTAGAACTAGAGATTTAATCGTACATTATTTCACAAGGTGTAGATAAAGTAAATTCAAGGACTTGTTGACCAAAAAATAGTAAAAAGTATTCAACTTACAGGCTGCCTACAGAGATAAAGATGGACATGTCCTGGTGTCATTGGCTACATACGTAGCTCTTAAATGTGTGGCTAGCTTGCAACGGTGTACATTTTATAGAACCAGAATAACAACAGAGCCACAAGAAACATTTTCTTCCCACTTTAAGGTTAAAATGCAGCAATGAGTTTAGATGTCCAAAATAAAACCAAATGAACAACACTAGAATCAATGACACATTTTAGCCATAAAATCTACCTCATTTTAGCACCGTGAAATGTTTGCACATTTCTTTCACTTACTAATGCCTTTTCTTTGCTGCTAGAAAGAACCAGATGGTGCATTTTTTTTATTATTTTGGACACCAGCCTTAGTGTAGTCTCTGTTGAAAAAGACATATAAGTGACGAGTTGGCACCTGGGTCTGTGTGATCTGACTTGACCTGACATGGTGTAAATCCCTGACGTGACACTTACTTGAAAGTCCTGCCTCTGCTTCTTTCAGTGCATCGCTTTGTGTCAGCATCTTCTGTGTGTCTCTGCCCTCTCCTGCCTCTGTCTGTCTGTCTGTCTATCACTATTCATCCATCAGCTATCTATGTCTCATTCACTCTTTGAGGGAAGTTAAAGCGGCGCAAGTGTCTTTTAATTTTTTCTCTTTTTTAACTGTGTCACCCTTTTCCCTGCCTGCCCCTTTGCAGTTCCCATGAGAATGGCTTCATGGAGGACCTAGATAAAACCTGGGTGAGGTACCAGGAGTGTGACTCTAGGAGCAATGCCCCGGCCACACTCACCTTTGAGAATATGGCAGGTATGGTCCTCAGTGGCTAGATAGGTAAACCGTTAAATTAAAAAAAAGTGATTGGACAAAAACTGCAGTGGTAAGTGGCTGTAGTCTATTTTTGTCCAATACCTTTATAGTTGTTATGTCTCGTGGTTAGTATCTTGTATAGTGCTGTGGTTTTGGTAGATATTTTTTTTTCAGCCGTTGTCTTCATTAGCAGCTGGTTGGATAAATTTGGAACAACTGTCAAGCATGACAAAACATCTATGCTTGATGGTGGCAGGAAGTCAACACGTTTCTGACAGATTTTGCTTGCCTTGTGTTTCTCTGTATCTCCTTTCTTCAAACAACAGGAGTGTTCATGCTGGTCGCTGGTGGTATTGCAGCAGGGATCTTCCTCATCTTTATTGAAATCGCCTATAAACGCCATAAAGACGCTCGCAGGAAGCAGATGCAGCTAGCCTTTGCGGCCGTCAATGTCTGGAGGAAGAACTTGCAGGTAGGAAACGCACACAAAGTCAACACAGAATACGCAAAGGCTAAATTTGAATTTGCAGCTTGAATAACATTTGTACTAGAAAACAGAATAACCCATGGTGAAATTGGTATTGCGCATTTATGGTTAGCATTAGATTATCATAGTTTTGTGTGGAGATAATAATTATGGTTACTTTAACTCATTAGACTAGATAGCTTTAGCATAGCCTAGCATAGCTCTGTTTGAAGTTTCAGTTTTTTGTTAAGCATATTATCTTGAACATGTTAACCCCCCCTTAAAAAAAGTCAAGTTCATTTGTGGTGAAGGCATGTCGAGGCGGCCATTTTGGAGGACACAAAAGCTCCTTCAATCTCCTCAGTGTCTCTTGTATGTCCCGCAGGACAGTAAACAGGCCTCTGGAAGCCAAGCTGCGACCAGGAGCTCATTAGTATGTCATAACGTAGAGATTACTAATTAGTAATAATAAAATATGTAGGCCTTAAATTGTTTATAAATAGTAAATAATTGGTAGATATACATAAGCTGCTTCTGTTTTGCTTATAGGCTTCATAAGGTCAGATGATGTGGAAGTTTAGTTAAGGGTAACGTCCGCACAGTGAGGTGAAGGGAACAAATAGAGCATAAAATTATTAAATCAATGCCCTGACAATTACACAACAGTGACTCTCCCATTGACATCAGCGGTAGTAAAACTCCACAAAATTGCACAAACTGCTTGCCGGGGGCTTCTAACTCAGCGGCTGCTTCAAAATGTCAATTATATGGTTCAGCTCAACCAAATTACAAAAGCATTTACTCATTTATATTCAGTCATCTCCAGGGGTTGCATTGCTGTTTCTTTCTGCTATTAGCTTTGCATTCAGTCTGGAGAGTTGCAGTAATATACACTAAAGCATATGCATGAAACAAAACATCTATATTCAAACAAGGCTGGATTAATGTGTTAAAAATGCTCTAACTGACCTGGTTCTATTATGTAAAGTAGGTAATTTGTCATAATAACTGCTATTTTACTTTAGTCCCTCCTCTGGCCTCTATAGCATCTTCCAATCAGACTTTGGTTACAACTTTGACCAATAGTAGTAGAGTTTTACTTAGGTCCCACCTCGGGCCCGCCACAGACTACCTACGTTACATTATAGAACAGGGTCAGAAAGTCAATTGTAAGCATTTTTATTCTTATTTCAGAAAACTTGCAGACTAAAGTACTGTACTAAGCACTACTAGGGCTTATTGTGGTTGAATAAATGAGATGGTTTTTGTAATTTGAGAGCCTTGAACGTGTAGGGTCAAGCTTCTTTCAGCTGTCAACAATAGAGGACCCTCAGCTCTGTGTGGGCATTTTGACTTCTGATAATTAGACGTTTCAGTGTGTATAACTTTGTATAATTTTAATGTGTGCTGGATAAAGGTACAGTATATGATCCCAGTGTCCAGTGCCTGTGAGCCAGTCCGTGTCTGCTTCACCTGGACTACTTGTGTGATTTTGTGAATGGCCTGCCTGGGGAAGCTGCTAAGTAAGGAGTGGGACATCCTAAACTGACATAGACCGTCTTTAAATTCAAATCAGGACGGATAAGTCTCACTTTTTCTGCATCATCGGCCTGAGACGGCTACTAATCGACCGCCGCTGTGGGCCTCTGGCGAAAAACAACATCCACTCTTCACTTCTGTGACTTTAACCAATGTAATGAGGGTTCACACAATCTGCTGCATGCATATTCTTCAAGATATTACTCACAGTGTTTGGATGCACTGATTAGATTAGCCATTGTGATCACATTGTGGCAAATTTCAAATGGCAGCGCAGTCGTTTGGGGCAAAAACTCGTCATAACACTGCCATCACAGATCGCAGTTTATGTGGCCTCCTCCTTCCTTGGCTCAGTATTTGACTGCTTGTATATGCAACTATGTGCGTACAACAGCATTAAGTTGATGTTTTATTTAAAGAACCTGTGAGAGGTGGTGCACTTTTGACTAACACACTGATAATAGATGAATAGTAACTAATACACTACAACATAAACTAATTCTGTAATGATGAAATAATGACTTGCCAGATACATGACAGCTGCGCTAAAAAAAGGGTGATGTTTGAGGGACAAAGTGGGAAATTGGATAAAGAGAGGTGTAATTGTTAGTTTTCAAAAAAGCTGTATGATAAAGCTGAGTAACAACACCACGAGTGAAAATATCTGTCTTGCTAATTTCTGAATTTGATGCCATGTGGAGCTTTGACATTTCACAGTTTGCTACATCCACTGAAGATGGCGTTCTTTGTATTAGTTGTTTTGTTTTTAAGTTGTGAGGGCAGTAATAGCAGCAGCAGTGTTGAATGTACCATGTCGCGGGTTGACTGGCACTTCACGCCTGGGGTCTCCAGACGGTGTGCGGCAGATCCGGGAGAGGAGCTGTCAGCTGCTGTTGTGCTGAACTCTGGATCTGTGAATGTTTGTGAGACTTTAATAAACGTCCCTCCGTCGGGGAGTCTGAGTGATAGAACAGTTGATGATTGGTTGATGGTTTCACTGTTGAGTCCATTACGTCCCTGAGAGCTCCACACGCTGCAGCTGCTGAACAGATGTTAGTCAGAAGTGCACCGTCTGGACTGATGCGAGGCTGGTGTCACTCGGGGATGAGCTGTCCCTGCTCTGTATGACCTGAAGATGATAGTTCATTATGAATGATGATTCAGAGCAGATACTGTTTCTGATGGAAACAGACAGCTGCTGAACGATGGCCCAGCATGCCCTGCATGAGTCCTTAGACAGTAGAAGAGTAGTGGACCTGCACAAAGAGGAGGGCTAATCCTGTCTCAAAATAGACCAAAAATACTATCTTTTATTTGTTACTTATTTATGGCTCACTTAGTGAATCCTTCTATAGATTCAGATAACAGTCCACTCTATTGTAGACCAAGATTTGCCACTTACTGTCGGCCACCTACTCCTTTTAATATGTAATTATAATTATGGCACTTTCATTAATCAGGATAAACAATGTGGCCTATACCAAGTTTGATGTGTTTGCTTTATTGGTCCACTATTTTACTACTGTTTATGGTGATAAAGCAGCTATTCATCAGGGCTTCAAGTGAAGAAGAAGAGATGTCACTTGGGCATTGATTTTTCCTTTGATCAGAATTGTCCTTGAAGGCACCACTTGTTACTCAAGCTTTACTAACGTGAGTTGTCATTTCCCAACAGGCAAACCCTACCCATTTTATTTACTGAGCTAAACACTGTGCACCTATCACTCCCACTGCGGATAGAGGGGGCTGATGGGTCAGTACAGTAAGAGCCTAGTCATGTGACCTGATGAAAAAGGATGCATTGCGGGGCCAGGACTGATCTGTCTGCTCTTTGTTTTGTGTTATTAACCACTATTATTATGATTATTATTCGTTAATCCCTCTCTTCTCTGATCCCTCCATCCATGGGACATTTTGGCATGTTGAAATTCACACCACACTGCCCTTTGACCCAAACCATCACTCATTCACATAAAGTTTCTGTGTGGAGCAGTTAGCAAATGTTTGGACAAACACTAATAATAATATGACTAAAGTAGATATACGGATTGCAACTCCAAGTACTAACTCCTAATATTTACACTATTTTTTAAATATATTTTTAGAGCTATTTAGACCTTCTTTATAAAAGCATTTCTAAGGAGGTTGTAAATGAGACTGATGCACTGTGAGCCTAACTTCTCATTAACATTATCATAAAAACTTTGTATTGTCTGACTGACTCTGTTAAGCAAACAAACCAGGAAAGGAAAGTGGAAGCAGTAAAACACCAATTTTAGAACAGTGGATACAATGTATGTTGTCAATAACAATGCTTTAGGCTGAAAATATACGTAGCTAAAAGCAAAATATTTCTAAATGTTCCACACAGAGCTTTTAATTTATTTATTGGTATTTATTTGATGTTTCTTTTTTGCTTCTGTTTTTACGCTTGCTTTATTCAATATCAGAAACTTCTCACAGCTTTTATTTTATAAAAACACCTCTCCTCTTCTTTTAGACCCACTGTCATTTCATTCCCGTGTGTGTGGGGTGAATTTCCATTATACTCTGTGAAGGGTATAATGACTTAACTGATTTGTGCTTGTTTTTTGAATGCACTTTAGTGGCTTCTAAACCTTTTATACATGCCTGGCTTTGAATGCTAAATGTTTGCTTTGCTAGTATTTATTCTTTTATATACCATTTCTTTTTTGGCTTTCGCTTTTGAGGGTCTTATTTAAGTAATAACGTAATAGCAAGTGGATGGACATTTATTTTATTTTTTTTCTTTTCTTCCTCCTACGCAGCCCTCTTCCTCTGTAGAGACTCAGGATGTAAGAATACCTTAATATGAGTTATTTTGCACACAACACCCAGTTATAGAGTGGGGCTTTGATGGTATGAGGGAGGGCACCAAATTGAAGTAAATGTGGTATCATTAAATATTTGGCTCCTACGATAACATGAGGTGAGATTATTCCTGCCCACGAACATCTTTAGAGTCATCCATCATTTCAATGCATTCCTAAGGGACAGATCTACCATCTTGTGCAGTTGCAGTGTGAAAGCCTATAATACAGGTGGGTGCCAAACCTGGTCACTCCAACCATGAGTCTATGTGATGTTTCTGCAAATCTACCATACACTAACACACTCCAGGGACAATGGTACCTTACTCTTAACTTTAACACATAAGCAGTTAATAGCATGCCGGAGACACCAATGTACATAAAAGAATATTCAGATTTTTTCCATCGCTATGTGGCCTCGGACTTATGCAATTAGTGTGGCCCATTCGGCCACATGAAACAAAGAAATAAAAACACCAAAGGTGATGCATTTTATTGCTGGTCTTTTCAAGATTTCAAGACTTGATGCAATAACATAAATGTCAATGAAAATGCTAACATAAAGTGTGTTCTTGGAACAGTCTTAATTGAGTCTCATACTTCACCTTGGACTTAAAACTTCTTATTAACGGTCATTAACATCATTCCATGTATTTTAGATTTGCAGAAATGTCAGATAGTTACAACATTTTTTGGTTAATTGCCTTGGCTTCATGACCAGACACACAAAAGGCTCTCCTCCGCTTTGCTCATGCATTTCAACATTTCTAAATCTGACAGTCTTCGGACCCTCCCTCTTTTAAAACAAATCCAATCCATACCATCACTGAACGTGTCCTTGTTGGTGGTTTTGGTATGGGGACTTAAAGAGGCCTTGAGAAAGCCAGAGATCATGAATAATGCTTGTACATATATTTATTTTAGGATAGAAAAAGTGGTAGAGCAGAGCCCGACCCCAAAAAGAAAGCATCTTTTAGGTCCATCAGTACCTCCCTGGCGTCCAGCATCAAGAGACGTAGGTCCTCCAAAGACACGGTAAGGAGCCAAAGAAGCAACATACTGTCCTTTCCTGTATCTCTCTGTCTCGGCTGTCCTCTTCTGATCACATGACCATAGTCCAACTACAGCAAGACTGCCATATCGTCCACCATTTTCCACACGGCTCAGCGGCCTGTGCCACCTGTCTGTCCGCCCACCATCGACCAATCAGCCATCACCATTTAGTATCTGTAGCTCCCTCTACAGACCAGAGGGTGCTAGTGCAGGTCAGGTCAGGCCAACAGTTTGAGGACTTTGAGTAAAATTTCCCATGGTTTTCCTCTGGAGGAGGGGGGCAGTAAAAGCAAAGCAGTCTGCTGCAGTGGTGTGTGTCTTGGCCTTCTTCCCTTCTCTGGTTTGGACATGGATCTCTGGCCATTTTGTCTCAAATGCCGGTGTTGTGACGTGTGAGCAGTAAAAGGCGTGTTCAATACGGTATATTTGTCGTTGTCCTGTCAGTTTTGATTGCTTGATTTTTTATATTTTCTAGGCAATCCCGCAATTTGTCTGCTTTTTGGTTTGCATGCGCTTGTGGTTGTCTTTTTTATTTTAAGATAATGTCCAGTCTTCCAATGAAAAAACAATGTATTTTTATATTACAAACATATTTTTTTTCCAGGATTACGCTCTGATTTTTATTGTTCTACTTTTATTTGGTCATATTTGGTTTGTCATAATCTTTGTTTATTTTTCAATGTCCTTGTGGTCTGAACTGACTGCTTTATTATTCTCAAAGTGTAGTGCAGTTCTGGTAACTGGCCACTCTTGTCTTTGATGCTATTTATAGTTAGTGCAATGGATATGATTTATGAGCTTTATAATGTAGGCAAGACAAAGTTGGAGTTGAGACATGGGGTATTGCCAAGATGGACATGCCTTATTTTGGTTGACTTGGTATTAGTTTCATAGACAAATGGGGTAAATTAGGTTTCAGAACATTGTCTTGTTTAGTTGGAAATACTGCCTAAACCAAAAACTAAACCAATTCTCTAAAGGAAGTTTATGAACATTAACTTTTTAAATATAACATACGTAACTGTGTAGGTGAATTCAGTTAGTGTAGAGTTTGAGATTCCTTTGTTTCTGCTCAATGCAATATAGTCAAGTTAACAATTTTCCAAACAGGTGCTTTACATTAATTTATGTGTAATAATTACAATGTATGATAAAATTTTGAGGATTGAAGGACAAGAGGGCCAATATTCATATTACTGTACACCTTGGGAATAAAAGCAGGTTAAACGGTGCAGTTCTGCGGGCGTCATCTTTCACTGTGCTTTGACAAAAACAGCCTTATTAAAGCTGCTATTCTCTTCACTTCTTTGTCACTGCACAATGAGAGTGTCAGGTTTATCAAAGTCCTTCACAGTAAAGTTGAGAAACCCAACTCACTGCTTTGGGGGGGGGCTCCACATGCTGTCCCAGGCCCAGCTGCTACGGCAGACTGGTTGACAAACACAAAAACTTTCCCGAGGCTTACTATACTAACAAACTTCTGTTTCTCAGGGTATTTGTAAGATTTGCAGCTAAGCTATACAGGCCACAAATGTTTTCTGTATGTGTTTTTGTTTGAATTTTCAATTTCTCTTATGTTAACCATCTTTTTTATTAATGTTTCTTTATGAATTACTCTTCTCTGCTGGAGGTACATTAAGAAGACAAGGGTATTACATATATATATATGAGCCGGTTTACTCAGAAAGCAGAATTTGTGTGACCCAAATCAAGATGTTCTAACTGCCATTGCAAGTCTTCGACCATTATTTTGAGTTTCTATAAATGTTCTTCTTTTATATTGATGGATATGAATGGATTAATTGTCAGTGTCCCTCACCCACATGCCACACTACTCCTCTCTAACTCTGCAAGCATGACTGTCCCTGTCCTAGACGTAGAAACCTAGACCATAGAAACAAATGTGTCCCGTGTGTTACAACAATAAGCCTAGAGTTTAAACTGTGGTTGTAATGCCTCTTAAGTGTCTCTAGGGTGCGCTGTTTTTAGGCCCTCAAGCGTTCAGACTTGAGGATGTCAAATGGGGTTGTAAGCCATACCTTGATGCAACTCAGGGGGGCGCTAAATGAAACACATCCTCAACAGTGGCTAAAGTGCTAAAGCTGCCGTTTGGATGTTGACTCATTAAAAGCATGAAGGTTGCATCATATTTGTAGAATGTATTGGCTTCAAACAAGAGGCACTTCAATCTAAAGATCTTGCTACAATTATTGCAAAAGATAATGACTATTGTGCAAGACTCTTGAATGTTTTGGTTCCAGTGTTTTGTGTACACTCAGTCACCAAATAAGAAATCCGTGATCTACATTCAGGGTCATAAATCTATAGGTAGTTCATCGAATGCAAATGGCTCAAATGGCTTAGGTGTCATATTTACCAGTGATAAAACAATTTATCAGAATAAAACCTTGAGTAAATAAACTTTTTTTTTCAAAATATATCACTTGACTTTCCCATTCTATAGTTCCTTTTGGCAGCTTCATTTCAGTGTATTTAGGCTTCAACATCTAAACTGGTTAATTGGTAATAGCTAAACAGCTTTTTGAATACATCCTAAAGACCTTGATAATCCTGAATTGTACAATATTGTGTTATTTGGTGACTGGGTTTTAATTTAACAAGTACGGTGCACTTACTCCTTTAGTCTTCAACAAATTACCATGACTTAGAAATTATAATTGGCATCTTGGAAAGTTCTTGGGGACAAGGTGGGCTCCAAAACATGACTTCTCAAGCGCATGCTGCATTAGGAGCTAATAAACTCTATCTTGTGTGTAATAGGATAATAGCATGTCTGAGATTAACGCTGCCAGTCCACACGCTCCTTAGACTTCCAGGCAAAACAAAATAATTAACAAATAAATATATAAAAAATACACTGTTGCCATAGAAACAGCAGCACCTGGCTAACAGGGACGCACAATCTCTACGTCCTCCGCTCCATGCAATAGACGCCCACAATTTAGTGCTTTTTCTAAAAAGCACTGAGTGGAACAGCACTTTGAAATCAGCCACAAATTTAACATCCTTCTCTCTGAGCAATGACTAAAAATAGTTCTAAATACAAAAGAACTGGCCGCTGTATCCTCTGGTAGGATATAAGCACCTAGTTATGTAAAGGCCGGACCCTGGCTAGCAGAGGAGGACTGATGGCTGAGTCCAATGTGCTGAAAAAGCTTAATTCTGCTCTGGGCTAACCCACCTCAGTGCAGCCCTCTCGAAATGAGGACAGAACTAAAGAGATTGATAGATGGTCTGTCTGAGAAGGGTTAGACTGTTTCTATTTGTAGATGTGCCAAACTGGACGGTAAAGAGTCATATATTTTAAAGGGATAGTGCATTTTTTGAAGTGGGTTCTATAGGTATTGCAGGATATGTTACATAACCTCTTTGAACTAAGCTGGCAAAATATACTATGTCCACTACTCCACTATGAATGCTTTTTGCCTCAACCACGCTTTGAGATTGAAAAAATGCATACACTAAACAGGAACGGGTACACAGGTTTAGCAAACACAAAAATAAAATGTAAGGGTACAAGAACCCTGTCCTGTGGTATGCCACTTTTATTTACTCTATGGAATTAGCTAAAGCATTTGCCAATCACAACAGAAGACATCTAAGGGGGGTAAATACAATCCAAACAAAAGCCACTCCTCTGCAATCAATAATCAGGTTTACCTAATTGACCTATATTTGATGCTCAATATTCAACCACATATTTAGTTTGCCCTCTGCAGTTTCTATATTTGTAACAACAATTATCCTAAATACCATAACCTTACTTCACAAAATCATACTATCCCTTTAATTACATTACAACATTCACATTATCTCCATGTTCAAAAATGACTCTGTGTTTCCCTGTCCCTCTTGTATTTTTGTGCTCTTCTATGCAGCAATTCCCACCTACTGACATCACGGGCCAGCTTAACCTATCCGACCCGTCTGTCAGCACCGTAGTCTAAAGGGGAGCCATGGCTTTCCCGTGAGGAGAGAGGAAACCACGCCACACTTGGACCTGAGGATGGAGAAGACCAGTGTCAGCGCCTGCCAGTCAAGACTGAGGGAAAAGAAATACTGCCTGCTGAAGTAACACTGCACCTTTTTGAGTCGGGACTACCTGGCGTTTTCCAGAGCATGCATTGACATCACATTCTAGCCTTTCCTTCTGTATAATATTAGTTTCTGTCAATGATTGATTTAATATTTGGTGTGTTATTGGATATTTTATGCCAATTCAATTCAGTAAACTTATAGCAAGATTAGTTAAGTTTAAATTAGGTATTACAGGGCTGTAGTCACGGGAAAAAATCAATCTCAGTAATTAGGCTGCTAAATTTGGTGCAAAAGCACTATTCAAATGGATCATATTACGTACATAAGTAACCAAATTAAACTAAATCCACTAAACCAAACTACTTAAGAATTAAACCTACATTAAACTTAGACTAAATTCAAAATATATATATCAAAACCAGGCCATTATAATTTAGGAACATTAGTATAAAAACAAAAGTAAGACGGTCCAAGACTACAGCCCTGTGGTACTCCAGTAATATTAATAATTGTTAAAACATATATTGCAATACAACTTTTACAGTAAGCTTCAGTTTGCATTTGTTTATTGCACTAGAATGTAATTGTGTTTTATTCAAATTTTATATTAGCCTTTTGGTAATGTTTTGTTCATTTAAAGGCACTACTAATGGCACTAATATGACTAAATGTAGTGAGGACAACGGAAGCATGCTTGTATGTGCATAAGAAAATAACCATAATTCGAAATGACGATTTTTGATTTGAAGGATTGGACGAATTTGACTTGTTACTGATTTGCTGAAATGCATGGTTTGATGCAATCTGTCAATGCAGGTGTATATAATGTGATTTTGTAGACATTTGGACTTTTCGACTCAATTTAGGAGCCATTTTTTGGGACGCCCTCGTAATTCTTCCTCTCTCCTTTCTGTACGGCAGTCTTTCTCACTTCCAGTCTCATAGGGGTTGCATCAAAGGGCCACGTTTTTCACCCAACCAGCACTCGCTCCTTCCTGTAAAACCTCTCCTGTAAATCTTTGCCTGGAAATGAATAAAAACTACTTCTTAAAAAAATATATAAGCCAGGAGAACTTTTACATGAAGGAAGTCGAGTTTGTTCATTTGGTTAGTTGCAAAAACAGGCCGTTTCCCGTTTTTCTGGGACTGAGAAACTTCTGTCCGTATGCTATGTTTGAAAGACAACCGCATCACAATTATTTTTATGGTGTGTGGCACACTTAGCACTTTACATAGAGGGTTCCCAAACTGTAAAAACATATACAAATATAATGCTAATATTTACGCTTGCTCAATCTTCCATGACTCTAATTGCACCTATTTTCGTCCCAACTACTTTTGACCTTGTAAGCGCAAATTTGCTTTGTAACCAAAGCGCCAGGTTTACTTCTGTTTGTATGCATGAATAATATCTATGTTCAGACCAATGCTTCATCTTTACCTTTTCAATTCGTTGATGTAAATAGTGTCTTGTTAGGTATCCAAAGGGGCACTCATGTAATATTTAATTTGAAGTTTTCTGTTTCCAAATGATGGAGTACAGTTGGGGTGACATACACATTTGCATGGACCAGGATGGAGCAATCACTCTTTTCTTACCTTTTCCTAGTAAATCTCGCTTTGAAACATTTTGTTAATGCTACTCTGTAAATAAAATATACTGACATACTGATAAATGCAACAAAATCTGTGTTTTTATTGGTAAATTAAGAACATACAGCTGCCAAAAGTCAGTTAAATAGTATCTTGCAAACTGTGTTGGACCATGTTAAAATCACTTGTGAATATCTGCTGCTCCATGGTAAAGGTTAATGATAATTGCGAGCAGCTGGATTGACTCAAATGTCAAGTCCCTTAGTGGAGAACACAAGCCCACAGAGCACACACTGTCATGGTCACTTTAACCTTTAACCAAAGACAGGTGTCATCATCTATCAACTCAGGCCTGTCCCATGTGGCTGTGATGGAGGAGGGTCAGTGTTAGGTAAGGCCTTGGACGATAAGGGGACTTCGTGTTAATGTGAGGTGATGGTCCATGTTAGAGGTAAATGAGATGCCTGACAGGAACCGGTACCTCAGTGTAACCCCGAGAGTGTCTACAGAGATGAGTGACACTGGAGAAGTTAAGGCCAGGTTTAGCCATTACATAAATGAGACCATTGCTTAAGGTGTCTCCTGTCTAATGCCCACAGTTACTGGGACATTCTTCTGTCACTCAAGACGTGTGGAACAAGATGAATTTGTAAGCAGATCATAATATAAATATTATTTACCACTTTACAGAAGATTTTTTTTATCAGTTTTCTGTTTACATAAACATCAGATGGTCTACTTGTAAGTTGCACAATGCAATGATGTCCAGTTGGGGTCCCACTTTCCCTGATTTTCTGCAAACAAACAAGCTGCTCAGCATCTCTAGGGTCAGACCACATTCAATACCACACATTTGGTTTGCAAAGTGAGGCTTTAAAACCTTGGAAACAATAAAATGTGCCCAAGTTAAAATAATCTGGAGCACAGTAGACAAGGTAGACAGGTTAAAAAAAGAACCTTTTAGTGTCTTATAATGCATTAAGCTTTATAAGAATGAACTGGAGTAACTATAATGATGAGCTAGAGCAGTGAATCTCAAAGACTGTGACCGGTGTAACAGGCCAAAGTATACCCCCGCCCAGATTACACCCGGGTATATTCTGGCCTATAGTCCAGACACCTAGTCCAGACTATACACCGGGGTATACTCTGGACTAGGCCAAATTGTACCCCTCCAGGCCAGACCATACCCCAGGGTATAAAATGGCCAGGCTAGAAATATAGGCAACCTGTTTAAACTGACAATCACTCTCACATTTCTTCTCTCTTCTATCTTCTTCTCTTCTATGTTATTATTTTTCAAAGCTTTGTGATAAAATTATTACTAAAAAAAAACAAAGTTTTAAATTTATTTATACATTTTTATATATTTTATTGGCAAAGACAGACCTGCGCTAGCAATTTCCAGTCTAGCACTAGTGATTTTCCATATGGATTTAGTTATCACTGTAAGTAAAACTTTAATTTAAATTCTCTACTTTACAGAAGAAACCATGGACTGTTTGATTATACTGAATGATGGCAAGCAAATCATAGTTGCCAAATGTAAACGTTAATAATATAAATAATAATGCATCAGTTTATGTAGGCCTAGCACTTATCATTGTAGTGTAGTGAGCTACAATTGTAGCCATAGCTGCACTGGGCTGGAGTAGACTAAATGACTTGAGGTTAACCTTCTGGTTAGAAGATGAACCACTGCTACAGTTTAGTAATTCTTGTGTACATCACTCAACATTAGTAATTTCATTGGGGGTATAATCTGGCCTGGAGGGGTATAAAATGGCCTAGGCCATAACATACCCTGGGGTATACTCTGGCCTAGGCCAAAATATACCTGGGGTACAAATTGGGCTAGGCCACTTTAACCCCGGGTATAGTCCGGGCAGGGGGTATACCTTGGCCTGTTACACCGGGTTTGATTCCCGGATTGGGCAGTTGGGACCCAAATGTGTGAAGTTTGCATGTTCTCCCCGTGTCTGTGTAGGTTTCCCCTACCACAAAAAACATGTACAATATGGGGCCTGAAAAAGAGATTCTGAATCTCAGTGGGACTTTAAATAAAGGTCAATAAAGAAAATAAAACTGTTTGAGCATGCTACCAAATCTTGATTATGTTGTTTAATTTCCACAAAGAGAAAAAAATTAGGCACTACTAAATGGTGATGATTCAGGACTAATTTGTGCACTGACAGATACATGGTGAAAAGAACAAGGCATCGTGTGATCATCATGTAGCTTTGTTGATATTAAAATAAGAGCATGTTGACCAGTGAAAAGAAGCATTATCAAACTTATATGATTGGTTTGGTAATATTTGGTCAGTCTGAACATGCTACAGGTACCAGACCATCACACCATATCGAGAGCTGACCAACTCATTTCATTTGAGAGTTTTGAGGCAATCTTACCTTTTAAGCCAGACCCTACCTCCACTGATAATATCTTTGACACAATTTCCTGTACTTCACATTGGAGAGAAAAAAAATGTTTCCTTGCCATTTTTAATTTGAAACCTGAATGACAACTTGATAAGCAGTAATAAACTGAATGCTTGTGTCGACTTCTCACATGTTTGTGGCTTGAAGCTGTTAAAGCATTAACACATTGCGGTCTTTCTTCCAGTCAGCGTGCCATTATGGTTTCCAGAGAGGGAACTCAGCATGACACATAAAAGTCCTGCCGACACAATAAGTCTACAAAAGCTTTGTTATTTACCGTGCTTCATGTGGGCTACTGTTTTTTCAAACCTCTGACTGAGTTTTTAAATGTAATACTTAACAATGCACTAAACCCTACTATTGTTGGGCTATTTATACCCAGTTGCAGTTCTAAAGAGCTTTTGGAGTGCTTTGAGTTTAAAATAGTCAGTTAAATGGTAATGGTCACATGGTTGGCTATAAACAGCTGTTATATTTGAAAATAAGGGTTTTTTAATTGACTCCTCTGCAGTGTTTGTCTGAATAGATTCATTGGTTAGTTTGTTATTAATAATGCAAGTCAGTAATTGTCAGAGGAAGGGATTTTGGACAGTTGTGGGAGACAAATATATTAATGTCAGCCACAAAGCATGCTAAACAATATAGTAAGTCTCTAACAATTAATGGTGATTAATTGATTATTGATCAACAATTTTTTACTGTATTCTAAATCCAAAAATGTGTATTTGGATTTAATTGGGGCTACTTTATTAATGTTATCATAACTGTTGGTGGTTAAAGGTCATTATTTCTTCTGTATAACAACAGTAAATCATTACTGCTCATGGATAATGTATTATAGATTGGCTTTAATGTGTCCCTGTGTGGTTTGACTGTGGTGCACTTTTCCTTGTATCTATTGACATTTATAAATGAAAGCTTGTGTTTTTCTATTGACGTGTGGCAGACTGTAGATGCACTTGCTTTTCCATTGACTTCAGTATAAATTCAAAGCTTTTCTTAAGGCTCATTGTGCACAAATGAGCCCTTAAAGCAGACTGCAGCCACACTTAGCTGACTACTTCTTTCAGTCCAAGAATCTGAAGTTCAAAACATTCATTTTGTACCAAGGACAGACATTGTGAGACCAGCCCTGTATTACTGCTTTACAGGCTACAGTAACACACTGTTCTTTCCTGTAAACTTTCTATGTTGGTCACAAACTGGCCACATGCCTCGCTCTGAGAAAATATACTCCCTTTATAGGTCTCTACAGTTTAAGATCTTTTGTCTTTTTGGGAAAATATGTTGAGGCCACAGTGTCTTCGCAATTTTCTTTTATACCACCATAAAGGGCTCACACTGGATTTTTTATATTGTTGTTTATTGCTTATTCTAAGAAAAAAATTGCACTCACTAAACCCAATGGTTATTTCTGTTGGATAATTACCATAACTTATAGCTGAAATTGCATAGTCAGATGCAAATAGAAAGGATGTTTGCTAATATTCACCAAGAAAACTAGAACTTAAAACCAGAAGCCCTTGTAAAGCACAGACCTCAACTATGGTACTGGCTTTAATGGTAAGACATGTTGCCCAGACCATGGGGCCCAATGTCTCACAATGACCACTTGTCTTTTTACTGACCCCTTGTGACTTAAGTGAGTATCTGTCTAAAATGAACATTTTCTTTTGACCAATTATTACCTCTGCCAAGGAGGTAATGTTTTCGGTCAGGAATGACACAAGGAATGACACAAGGAACTACTGATTAGATTTTGGGAGTGATCTGGATCACCATCTGGATCCAGGAATGACATCTGTAACTTTACTCAAAAAGTACTCAACCGATTTGGTTAGAATTTTCTGGGAAGGTCATAAATAACTAGTTTTCAATTACTTTTTTAGGTTTTCTTACGAAAAACACAAATTGATTAGAAACCATAACCTCATCAATTCCTAACTTATAAGCATATTTAATTCAAATCTAACCACAAACTAAGCACAGATCAAGTCAACCCTTGTCTTACAGGAAAAACTGAACTTTCTAGCTCTTCTCACCCCTAAACCATTTGTCCATCCAAGAGTCGCCAGTTGAATAAAGGATTTTATTTATTTGAAACACACTATTTCAACCCAAACACTCCAGTCAAGAGCAACAGTCTGATTAATAGCTGCAAATATTGAATGTGCTGCCTGGTGCTGTGACTTGTTTGAGGATTTTTAGTGGGTTGTTCTCATCGCCTGGCCCTGCAAATCCTCTCTCTAACCTGATCTGGACTGCTTTGTGCCGGGACCTTTTCATTTTCTTTGTCCATGGGGTCCACCACAACCGTTCTGTCTTTGTTGTCATTTCTTACAAGAGTTGTGTATACATTGTGTGTGTGTATGGCTACAGCAGCATAGCGCATGGGGCCTCCTAGCTCTTCGAGATTTCCCACACAATCCGCGATCTGGCTTTGTGATTCGCAGGCTCGGACAACTGATCCAGGGGAGGACATCGGCGAGTGAAAGAAAAGAAAGAGGCAAGAATGAGCGATTGTCGGAGAGAAAGTTGGGAGGACGCCAGGTTTTATTCACAGCCTTCATCGCAGTGTTTGAAGTCAGAGGATGAGGATTTAGGGGGAAGCGGGATTATACAGAGTCAATACCCTCCACAATCCAGGCGTTTGCTGCAGTCTAAAAACCAATGAAAAAAACAAATGCACAGTCCGACGCCTGTTTTGCAACTGCTTTGATATGCCAACTGGCAACAACATCCTTTTTGTATATGTTGAAAAATATGACAAGATATCTTAAAAATCTAGAAAATGGATTGCTTTAAAAATACTTGTGACTTCAACTGCAAAGTTACAGCAAGTAAGATTTTTTGAGCCTAAGAAGTGTTTACTTTTTTCTTGCATTCATTCACTGAGGCCACCTTCAAGAAATACATTCAATGTCGAGTGAACCTTACATTATGTCATTATGTACTTTATTTGAGTCAATTATTTCAAACTAAAATACAAATTTACTTTCAAGGCAGCTGTTTTGTGTATATATGTATTTTTATATATCGTTAACTAGTCATTTTTTGTCTACACTGTATGTTTTATTCACACCTTTCTTTCCAAAAGCATATATTTTGTTTTTTATTTGACTTGTACTGTCCCAACCACAGAAACCCCAAAGCATGCAAATGATAGTTCTATGTTGTCTCTTCCTTTAAAGAACTTTTTTAATACCGAGCAACCCTCAAGAGCTTTAATAGTGTCTGTGTTGTAATTGCTGACTCTCCATCATTCTGCCAGTCCATGCACTTTACTGCTGCTGCTGTGGAGACCAGTTCACACAAGCGTCACATTCTGGGTTACTGCTTGGATACACAGGGGTGCTGGCTTTTTCTCACACCCGTCTTAAAGTTTACTGACAAATTCAATTCAACATCATTCAAAATATTGGCAGGACTATTCTTATCTGACAAATTTGGTTTTATATACACTTTTATTTTGCTGAGATAGCACTGTGGCCGAGTAGTTACTCCTCTTGCGTTTGGGCCAGCCAACCGCGATCTCTCTGGGTGGAGTCTGCATGTCCTCCCTGTGTTACGAGGGTTCTCTCCGGGCACTCTGGCTTCCTCCCACCACCCAAAAGAGAACTGGTCAGTCGAAATTGTCCCTAGTGCATGAATGTGAGAGTGAATGGGTGTCTACAACTAATTGGCCATTGTCCAGGGTGTACCTCGCCTAAGGCCCACAGTTACTCCCCTAACAAGAAAAAGTGGTAGAAGGTGAATGAAGGAATTTCATTTGCTTGTGCAGAAAACAGAAAATATGGGAATGACATCTGATGTAAAATATATCAAATGCCAAATCAATAAGCAAGACAACGCAACAAGGAGCAAAGGAGAGAAATAATTAGTTAAATTATTAGCAGTACACTTCTTACCTTTGAAAATGTTTGGATCCCTATTTGTGATCTTTCTGGATGATGTCATAGTGATCTGACAATAAATTGTTATGTTGCCAACAGACAAATCTGGCTCTATCTTGCAATGTTAAATGCTGGAGATTATGTGCAATCTGATCTAAGGGTTATTCACAAGATATCAGCTGGTATAGACAAAACCCAATGTTTTTATGTATTATTAGTGTTGAGGAAGGGGAGAGACACTTAGTATGTTTATAAGTATATAAGACCTTTGGTTACAAGCATCAAAAGATATGCTTTTGGCCCAGACCTTTTCTTAAAATGGAACGCAAATTCAACCTCAGCATTTTGACTTTTTTAGTTATGTTGTTTGCAGACCAACCCTTATGGACAGAAGCAATACAAACAAACAAACAAACACCAAAAAAAAACCCCAAAAAATTAACAACAGATGCCAATTTGGTTATGTATCTCTGGGGCTCAATTTTATATCACTGTTGTCAATCATATTGGGGGGAAAACCTACACTAAGGCCCTTTCATCACATTTCAAATGTTGTCATGGATGTCATGTTTCCCTCCAGCAGAACTAATTAGAGAAGACAACCTGGCAGGAAATACCAGTGTTGGTGGTGGTTATGGTCTCCATTTTTGGACGTTCACATCTAAAACAGTACCATGGATGCTGCTGTGTAAAAAAATACAGCCATAGCTACATTCTTTAGATGTCCTTGTATGGACTGGGTCATATTTAAGTTATTTTTTCTTCTAATAGTGTAAATGTCACCCAGTGAATTGCTACTGGTTCAATTGTAGGAACTATTTTTTTCCCTTTATTTTGAAATTTGATTGTAGGATTTTCTTTCATATAGGCTGAACATTCCCTCAACAAAGTAGTTCACAATAACAGCATACAATACATTTCAAGTGTCCTCATGTATCCTGTCTATTTTATTCATTAGTGGACCTACCAACAGCAGCCAACCATAATGACTTACAATCTGGATTAAACCTGTTTAACTTTTGCAATGGCACATATTCACAACACAGAGGCTGTACTAGCCCTAAATATATTGTCAGCACTTCCAATTGTGTTGTCTCTTGTATGTGCCCCTTTTGAAATGGAGATTTATAGCTGCTGGCTTTTGTCTTAGGGCCATTCTCTCGATTAGATGACACAGCAAACTTAATCTTTATGACACGTTTTTTTGCAATTTGAGATTTATAGTATAGGGCTGCGAGGAGAGCAGTGGTGTAGTATCCAAGTGCAATGTTTGCAGAGGCGAGCTGACATTGCAGATAGAAAATATAGTTAGCAGTGTACAGTGAAAAAAACAGACTAGCCTAGCCACAAGCACTGTCCAAAAAAAACTTGATATTTTGATTTTATGGTATGTTAAGTGAATGGTTTCGGGTGCAATGGGTCATTACAGTGCCCAAACCAACATTCTTTGCATAATTTTGATGTCCAGCTTGAGGGCAGGCACAAATTAGGAACCGGCTGTGGTACATTTAAACAGTTGACTCACATTTTATACAAGGAAGGATGGCTCAGATTTCAACACAAACATATCATAGTTTTTCCAAAAACAACATTGTAGAGTTTTTTCTTTCTCAAGAGGATACTTGGTGCCAAGGCTGTCTGTAGAATTTAGACCAACTTAACTTCAACATATTCATAGGGCAATTTGTAAACAGTTAAGGTAGACCAAGATATTTAGATGTTTATACCTGGTTTAGGACTGGCTTAGGTTTAAATTACCTAGATTTTGTTATACCTGGTTCAACGGCCTGGTCTAGACCCAGTTTATTTATACCAACTTTTTGGTTTAGTCTCTGTTTAGACTTGGTTTAGTCCTGCTTGTAGGCCTATACCTAGTTTAGCCCTGGTTCAGTTCTCATTCAAACCTGGTTCACACAAATTCCCGATTAAGCCCTGATTTAATTGTGTTAGGCCCTTGTTTAGTCCTTGTTTAGACCCAGTTTATTTGTACTTTAGCCCTGTTTTGACCTGCGTTTTATATATTTGTTGTTTTGTTTTATTCTGTCTCTGAATTAGACCTGGTTTAGTCCTGTTTTATATACGGTACAGTGGCTCAAACTTTACCTGGTGGTCCTCCATACAGTGCCTTTTCTGTCTCTGTGTGGTTGTTCTGTCATTGCGAGGGAAGTAAGTAAGTGTTGGAGTCTCTGTGGATTAGGCTGCAGTCGTCTGACCGATGAAATCCTAAACAAAGGGACAGAAGCCTTCCTTTCCTCTTAGCCTCTTCCTGTCCCATATTCCGACATTGAAGAAATAATGTCATAATGGTGCTGCTTATCACTGGAGTCCTGGCATCAGTAACAAATGGATGTTGTTTTACAGTCAGGAGCCTGGTTCAGACAGTGATAAAGCTAACAGATATACACTTACAAAACATAGGGCTCCCAGATAGTTGCTTCCTGTAATTAGCCCAGATAATCACAATGGATTTGGCATATGTTTGGTTTAGTTTGGCCTTTTCTATCGCACATTCTTTTCTCATCCGTCTTACCAGAAAGCAGGCAGAAAACAAATTAAGTTTATTTTGGATTAGCTAGGTGGTTGTGGGTTCAATCATCAGGCTGGCCAACAAAGAATCTTTCTGAGTGGACTTTGCATGTCCTCCCCTTGTTACTGTAGGTTCTCTCTGGGTACTAAGGCCTCCTCCCATGATTCCAAAAATGACAGTGTTAGATTACAAGAATTGGTGAATGTGAGAGTGAAAGGTTAACTCTGCCCTGTGACTTGCCTCAGGCCCATAGCTGTTGGTGTAGTTTCCAGTCACCGTACTGTACAATAGAAGCGGGCGATATATGGTAAAAACACAATAATTTTTTTTAGATTTGATCACAATTTTAGTTTTTTTGTCTTGACCATTGCCATATCAGTGTCTTCATAAAACGTTTTTTGTCACTATATCAGTGTACAACAATTTAATATTATTTTTTTGTTAATATGAACACTGATACAGCAAAAATGGCGAGTAAGAGCAAAACATTAATGACTGTATCACAATTTAATGGTCTTTCAAGATTAGCAGATCACCATAACTTCAAATCACAAAACAATATTTTATCACCATATCTCACCCCTGCTGTGCACACATTTTAACTTCACACTTTTGTGGAAAGAACACGTGCGCTGTTTGTCATAACTAGACTAGATTGTTATTGGTTTCTGTTTGCAGCATCCAGTGAGTCTCTCCACAAGGGGACAAGTCCTGACATTCACAGATAGACAAATGTTAGCGTGACATTTTCAAAAGCATTCCAGGACAAAAGACAAAAACAAACTGGTCATTTGAGTTTTTATGGAGGAAGAGGAGTTAATTGTTGAGCTAAAAAAATAAAAAACAAAGATAGAGAAATTTTGCTGCAGGAGAAACATTTATTAAATTGATGCTATCAGGAGGAACAAGTATAAACTTATCTGAAGACAGGAAGCCAAGATTAATGTTAAAGGTGGACTGTAAGCTTAAGCAGGCATGTATTCAATAAATGCATACCAGGCTCTGACTATGGGACTATCACAGCACTTACAAAGCCCCTGGTGTTTGTGTAGGCATTCAGCGGACGAGACAAGGTTTGGCTAAAGATCTCTATTTTAGGTAAGTAGAAAAGCAATACCTGCAGCTTGAGGTTTCTGTTTCAGTGGTAGGGTCAGCATCAGTGTGTTTTTACAGGTGACCTAGACACTGCCCTGTGTCAATGCACCCAGTGTGGCTGCTTCAACTATACCTCCTTTGTAGGCCCACTTGGAGTTAGGTGTTACAAATGTACTCATATTTTCTGTTCATGCCTCATTTTTTAAGCTGTGGATTCACTGGATGCATGTAAAAAGCACACAGAAAATTCAAGGATAATATTGTAATCAAATAATTCTCATTAATCACAGTAATTTATTATTCATTATGTACAATCATTCTGCTGAAAAGGCTCAAGCATACAGTATAATCACTGTCCATCACATTTATTGGATTCAAATGTCTGACTTAAACTAGAGGCCTTGTAAGCTAATACACAGTGAGCTCTTTCCAATGATGTGGTTGCTCACTTTGTTTTGGTTTATGTTTGATCATTTCAGTCATTATTGTAATCAGATTCTCTTCAATAAACTACAATAACCTCTCTTTGTCAAGTGGTCAACAGTGAAAATGCATCGTCTGCCACTCTCCGACCCCTGAACCTAATGTTCCATATTATCTTTGTATGAATCTAATGTAATTATGGAGCTCAATAGTGTAATCACTGGCGTGCTGTGTGCATTAGGCGTCCTATTCAGGCGTATGACAGGCCTGCTGGCTCCTTCACTGGCATCTAACAGCTCCCTAAGGCTCAGCACAGGAAGCTCCTGACAGCTTCAACAGAGCCACCTTTGAGAGCAAATGAAAGCTTTATTATGATATTATTATTCCACTCTTAGGACGTCTCACTCTCACGTCTCTGCTGTCCAAGTCTCTAACATTAACAAAAAATGTAAGGGGCGAAAGTATTATTCTGACAACTTCTCTGTTTGATCAGACTTTTCTTAAACAATAGCGATCTTCAACAATTTATTTTTTTCTAAATTTGGAGAAAAGGCCATAATATGCGCTTTTGGTGACAACTTTTTGTGTCATTTCTTAATATAATGTTGTAGCAGTTATTTGCACGTACATCCCTTTGGTACTGTCGCTATCCCATGTTGGACAATAGTCCTTTGGTGTTAAATTTTGTAGATTTAATCATACATTTTTATTTGACACTTTATCTCAATTTTGGACAAAAAATCACATACACCTTTTTAGATCCTTGATTTTCAACCAGTGTGGTGAGGAATGCTAGTATTTTAAAGTGAATTTGGGAACAGGATAGGTAAATTAATGAACTTCCTTGTATGCAAGTTAATAATAATGTATACTGTCATCAAATACTGATATTACAAAACATAGTGCCTTTTGGTAATCTTTTATGCCAGATTTCTTTGGCTCCAAAAAGACTGAAAACCACAGCTTTAGATCTTCAGCTTTCTAATCATTTTCTGAGTTGTAGTATATGCTTTTTGAATGGAAGACTTTTTCACACCACTCCTACTACAAGCAGCACTTGTGCCCCACGTTATTGACCCTCTCTGCTTCCCTTCCTGAACGGCATATTAAGGGGCTATGTTCGCCGCGCCGCCCTGTGCTCTTTGAAGTGTCGGTAGAGCTACAACAGATTCTCAAATATTGACTTTTAAGCTTCGCGGAGGAAAAGAGAGGCTTGGCGCACAGATGGATAGAAGCGGCTACAGACAGACGAGAAGCAGGTTTTGTCGTAGCATGAGGTGGGTGTAGTTAGATTTACGAGTGCACTGACTAAATATGTGTTTGTCAGCTGTTGACAGGGAGGACTGTTTGTTGATCCTGAGGAGGAAGTACACAGAGATTAGGCCCTGTGTGCTACTACAGGCCAAATATTTTTAAAAGACTTATGTTGTTAATGCTCAATTCTCTTCTCGGCTCAAATAAATCACACCTCGCCCCCTCTCCTTCCCCTGCTGTAACACCTCCATGCGGGCGACTGTTTTTACTTAGAAACAATGGCTTCTTTGTTAAAAAAGAAAGATGGAAAAGGAAAGAAAACATTACAGAGCTTTTTCAAAACAGTCCACCGTGTCCAGGTCAGATTGGTTGAGTGTGTTTGTTGTTGTGCCAGGGCCGTCGCCAAGTAGCTAGACATAACTGTGGAGCTTTGATATGGCTCGGGCTGATTTTGGACTTCCGAGTTATCTTAGTTTTTTTCTGTAGTCATCTGAGCCCCATTACATGTGTTTGAGCTGGCACTTCAAACGTGGTGGGTTGTTTGCAAATTATAAAGGTTCCTCATAACCAGAGGTGGGTAGTAATTAGTTACATTTACTCAGTTACATTTACTTGATTAACTTTTTGAACTTTTAAGAGTATTATTACTGCATAATAGTTAACTTTTTCTTGAGTAATATTATATTGAAGTAGCTATACTAAATATTCAAACTCCAGTAATAGTAAGAGTACGTTTACCCATTTTTATGGAATAGCATTTAAACTGAAACTCAGTCATTACTTTTTTATTCATACTTGAATAATAATTTCAATGAGTATGTTTTACGTTTATTTTAGTAATACAGTTCTGAAGTAACACTGCTTTCAATTGAGGAGAGATAGGCTAAAGATAGGCTGCCCGTCTCTGCTCACAAGACATTCTGTAGAGTATTTTTGATAATAAGTTTTGACTTGCGAGTGTAAGTTTATATGTTGTTAT
>JAVQKG010142368.1:0-10558 GCA_036025885.1 Hypseleotris bucephala | reverse complement strand
AGTAAGGTCTAAAGGTTTTGCGATAAACGATTATCACGATGTTAAAAAATAGCCACGATCGATTAATTGTCAGTGTTTATATTGCGATAATATTATTGTATATTTTCCCATCCCTATTTTCACTTTGGATTTAAGACCATTAAAATCCCCACCACAACTTACCTTAACCTTAAATATGAATATCATGTTTCGAAGTTTGAAAAGAGCATGGATTTTGGATAACCTTCAAAACAGTTTCAAAATGATTTATGTAGCCCTGTTTATGCCTCCCCAGAGCTCTTTACTGCTGAGTCTAGTATTTATTTACTGTAAACTACTCATAAAGTCAAAAGCTCACTTTGTTGTCACAAAGTTGACTTTGCTGTCAAAACCAGAACACTGTTATTTTAAAGTATTTTAAAGTAAGACTCGAATTATTACAATTCTAGCCCAGCCCATTTTAAGGAATTTATCCAAAATGTTTCTACAGTAGGTTTACATTTCTAAGCTATAAAAAGTAAAAACATTAAACAAATCAACATGAATTACAGATTTTGTGTTAAGCTTTAGAAATCACTTGCTTTACTTCATTTACAGTAAAGCAATGTCCATGCTCATTCAAAATTACAGAAACCACATGGGCAAGATATTCAAAAAATGGAAATTAATAAGTAAACATTCATAGAGATTATTGGAACAAAAAATCTTCAGTGACATTTTTAATCTTTTAACTACATTTTAGTAAAGATGTATAAAGTATAGAACTCTAATTGCAGAAGTGAAGTGTCTTGCCCAAGGACACAACCACAGTATGCACAATTATTCTACTCATGATCCACTGCCACCCTATGTCCATTTTACCCTTACAATCCATATTTAAACTTGTATCTCTACGCCCATCCACTTTCTCTTTAGTGTAATCATTTTCTCCTTTACGCCTAGTGTCAGAGTTGTTTCTGTTTTGTTTGACTTCTCTTTCTGATCCTATCACAGGGAATCGGTGGTGCTCCTGGTCCTCTGGGTCCCCCTGGTCCTCCCGGTCTGCCTGTAAGTCCTCACCATTAAAAACCTCATTTATATTCTCCTCCCCGAACACATCTGACTTTGCCAAATGTGTCCCCTCTTTATAGGGTCCTCAAGGTCCAAAGGGAACCAAGGGTTCGTCGGTAAGTAGTGTTTGAAATACATCTGACAGCACAATTATGGGCTTTGCAAAGTGAGGATGTTAGATCAGACTAAAGGACATTTTGTTTTTCTTTTATCCAGGGTCCAGCGGGTCCCAAAGGAGACACGGGATCAGTCGGTCCACCTGGTCCTCCTGTAAGTACTATCAAAATCTTAAAACTAAATGATTTTTAATCAAACTAATTGTGCTTTATTTACTGCGGTAATTACCTTGATTTATATATTTCTTAATCCACCTGCAAGTCTTATGTTTAGAAAAGGCTGACATCTAAACTATTTTTATTCAATCAAGATTTGCTTTCACTGCACCAACTGATGTGGTATTTTCCCCATATTTCTGCCCCCTTTTACAGGAAGTAAGCAAGTAGGGATGCCCCGATACTGATACTGGATCGAATGTCGGTGCCGATCCAGGCCCAAAAGCTGGATACTTAGACAAATAATGTGGCAAATTAAATCATATTACATTGTCACTATTAAAATACAAAAGGAAGACATTTTGATGGTTAGTTGGTTTAATGTCTGGTCTTTTATTGATGTTTAGGTTTATTATTTTGGATAATACAAAGTTAGCATTAGTATCGCTGAATATCGTGTCTCTGTCGATCCACAATGCCCAGATATCGGGATCAGTATCGGGACTCAAAAAGTTGGATCTGTGCATCTCTAGTTGCAAGTCTATCCTATTGTCTGCATATGTACCTTTATTCCTACCTTCTAATCCTCCTAATACCTCATTATCTTCCACCTCTAAGGGTCCCCCCGGTGAGGTGATCCAGCCACTGCCCATCCAGTCCCCGAAGAAGACCAAACGCTCCAGCGACATGCAGTCCGACACGGCCGGGGTATTTATGGACTACGGTGAGGGCATGGAGGACATCTTTAGTTCGCTCAACAACCTCAAACAAGACATCGAGCGAATGAAGTACCCCATGGGCACGCAGAACAACCCCGCCAGGACCTGCAAGGACCTACAGCTGGCCCACCCGGAGTTCCCAGATGGTGAGAGCCACAGCTTATATCTATATATTCCAGTTTTGTAGTGTTATAAAAACTCACAAAGCAACATGTTTACAGTATTGTACATTCAAGACAATAGCAGCAAAGATACGATTTAGCTTACAGCATCATTCATTTCCTTCTAAAACCATTGCCTGTGAACTATACTTATCATCTCCATTAGCATGAGTAGCAGCACTGCGGTACACTTGGTTTATCGCTGCTTTCTTGTCTCACTGTATCACGTTTGCTGCTCTTCAGGCGAATACTGGATCGATCCAAACCAGGGCTGCTCCGGGGACTCCTTCAAAGTCTACTGTAACTTTACAGCCGGCGGTGAAACCTGCATCTATCCCGATAAGAAATCCAATGGGGTACGTACATTTTGACAACAGCAGAGAGACGGGAATACCTTTAATCAGCTGTCATTAAATATTAAGATATCATAAAGCTAAAGATGTCAATTGGATTCGCTCCAGGGCGCTGCTTGGTGATGTTTGATATGCACTTTCTTCCTCCAAAAGCACTAGTAATGGGATGTAGCTTGTAAAATGTAATGTAAACAGATTGAAATAACAAACAAGTTAGGGTTTTCTTACCATGAAGACTGACTTTCCGTGTTTGGTCAAAAAATAAAAAGATGATAATTAATTTGATGTCCTTGAAAGTAAGTATATTGTTTTATAGCAAGGTAATAAATAAGGTTTCAATAAAGTAGTAACTGGCAGGCTTCCCAAAAACCCTTATAATACAGCTCTTAGAAGGTCTCAAAGTTTCTCTTTTTTTCTCAAATGATTTCTGGTATGCTGTACTATTTACTTTATTATTTTTGCTCAAATACAAAGTAAAATGATCAGGTATTGCAACTTTAAAGTCTCCAAATCTGCTATTTAAATACTACACCAAATGCCAACTGCTGATCTATAATGAGTAGCCTTGAAAAGAAGCTCTTTAATTAAAAAATACCCCTGGAAAACCTTGAAAGTAACCTATCACATTTTTTGCTAATTTTGTCTGTATTTGTCATCCGCAGGTCAGAATATCATCATGGCCCAAAGAAAACCCCGGGTCGTGGTTCAGTGAATTTAAGCGTGGTAAAATGGTGAGTGGATTTTGTTTCTTGCTTCACTTCACCGTGATTTCAAAGAGTGTATACCTGTTCAGTAAGTACAAGCCGCTAATAGACTCAAATAGCAGCATTACCGTGAAATTGTCAAGAGCACTAACCCAAAGTTGGCAGGCATTAGAAATCCAAACTATTCAACCGTTTAGACATGTTCATATTTTTTAGGTTAATCAAATTTGAGCTTTTTGAACCAGTGCGCCTGTTCATGATAAATTTGTACACTGCTCTAAAAAACTGCATCAATAAATGTTTTCGTGTAGGAGTTTATTTGCCCTTTAACTGTTGAAATGTCCTTGAAAAGCATCGTCTGTTGTTATTTGGAAAGAACAAGTATGTCAACATGTCATACATAGCCATAGACGAGATAAGTTATACAGTAATTGTTTCAGAAATACGGCTAACAATGCATTGCATTTTATTAACCTGGTCAGCCATGACTAACTCCTTTTTATATAAAGATGTTAGTCAGGTGTCTAGTTGATTGCATTCAATTTCAAGGGAGGAGTTTACCAGTTTATAGTAAACCAATTACAATTTGCAAGGCATGAAGGGAAAAAAAACACAAATGTGACCCAACCAACAAAACACACACCACTGCTGCTCATAAATGGATCGTATTAAACACAATAACTACTCATTTTTAATTACATTTCAAAAAAGAACAAAGGTGCCTAGATATTGTTTGACTGGTTAATAATAAGAAATTTCAGCACTATTAAGTTTAGTAAGGTTCTGCATACATAGTTCAATCTTTATGTAGCATGACAATAGCTGCTTTGGACCCTGGCGGAGTTGAGTTTGAGACCCTTGGCTTACTATAAATAAAAATTACAAAGTTCTTAATCTATTTTAATGAATTTCTTTGCCTTTCAGCTGTCATAAATGTCCTCTGTCACATCTTATTTTACATAGTCCTTAACTACTTTGTATTTATCTCATTAAGTACAATGTAATACGCTATGTAACAAACATTAGGGTTAGGTTAGGGTTAGGTACAATGTAGTTACAGTTGGTTTCACAGTGCATTACATTGTACTTTATAAGGTTTATACAATAGTTAAGGGCTACGTAAAATAAAGTTTTGCCAAGTCCTCAAACTATATCGGTAGTGAATAAAGCAGAAAACTTTTGATGAATAAGTGTGTTGAGTTCACATAGGGTTAATATCAGTCCACAGGTGTAGTTCTTGTAAGGCCAAATATGTATACACTGCATCACCACAGAACTACAAATACTGCATGTTCTTTTCAGCCACAGTGCAATGCGTGTCAAGAATAATAATTACTCTTCCTGGTTCTATCTTTGTACACAAGATTTAATTGTCTTTGTGTGCGTAGTTAAAATGTCAGCAATCTTTTCTTCTCTGCAGCCTATTTTTCATCAATTTGAAATGTAGATTATGATAAACAAAGTGCAAAACAATACATTATCCGAGATGGTTAATTATGCCAACACCCAAAAGAAAGTGAGTTATAAAGTTACATACATAAGAGATTAATTGGCTGTGTAAAGGCCAATGGAGTAATACTGTTTCTTGTGTAAATGGTGTTATTTAAATATAGTTAATATTGTGGAGTGTATCATAATAATGACAAAGTAGTGGTGCCACAGTTGTCCCTGGGCAGACTGACAGAGATGTGGCAGTTATACCACACATGGCCTCTACTATATGCTCAATCACACACATTCATTTGTCAGTGCTACAGACAATAGAGGCAGGGTTCAAACTAGCAACCTTCCAGTTAATATGATGACCAGCTCTACTTCCTTAGATACTGGCCAAACAAGAAATGGCTAGATTTGTTAAAGTTACTTATATTCAGGATAGTTATCTTGAATTTGAGTTGATTTGACTAGTTTTTATTTACAAGAACTAGGGGGGAAGGTCAGAATTACAATTACAATAAAGCTACACTAGCATCTAAAATGTTCCTTGTATAAAGTGGGCCTATTTTTAACTTGTGTGCATTAAATTTTTTAAACTTTTCCTGGGTTTTTCAACATTATTTTAGATGTCTGAGTTCGAGAACCACTTATCTAGATATTAATTGTTTTCAGAATAGTTCATACCTATTTCATATTTGAGTTATAATATTCCATTAATCCTTGTATTAATCTGATACATATTGACCTGATACATATTGACCTGATACATATTAATCTGATACATATTAATCTGATACATATTGATCTTGTGTATATGTCTGTGTTATCTCTCCCTCCCAGCTGTCCTATGTAGACGCTGAAGGCAGTTCGATAAACATGGTACAGATGACCTTCCTCAGACTACTGACTGCCTCAGCCCGGCAGAACTTCACCTACAGCTGCCACCAGTCTGTGGCCTGGCACGACGCCACCAGCGACAGCTACGACAAGGCACTGAGGTTCCTGGGCTCCAATGACGAGGAGATGTCTTATGACAACAACCCTTACATCAAAGCCCTCTCCGACGGATGTGCGGTAAGTTTAAAAATGACTCATTCACGGGCCGCTGTATAGCTCAGTAAGTAGAGCGTGTGGCCCACATGCATCAAGCCATCAGAGCTTGCCCCGGCATCGTGAGTTCGAATCCGGCTCACGACCATTTGCCGGATGTCACTCCCCTCTTCTCCCTGGTTTCCTGTCAATCTACTGTCCTATCAAATAAAGCCTAAAAGACCAAAAAAAATCTTTAATTAAAAGACTCATTCACAAGACAATGGCACCCCCTAGAGTGTTTTATATTTGTCCTGAAAGTGTCAAACTACGTGTTACAAGTGTAGTCTGTAAGTTTCTTAAAATAAGAAAATGTATAGAAAAATTGTCTGGCTATGTGATTTTGTCCCATGTTGTAAAGTGGGTCATCTGTGGAGCCCAGGAGAGGCACTAAAGTAAAATAATGAAATTGACTCAAAACATCAACACCTTTTTCAGTAGTTGGAAAAATATCTTTGTTAAAATTAGCTACAGTATATCTCTGTCCTTAGCAAATCTATTTTTTTAATTATAAAGAACAAAATATACATACATGCAGTTTCCAAGTTTTCTAGTGTATCTTCCATTTTCTCAATACTGGAAGAATAACCGTTCTTGCAACAGCACAGTGCATCCAAATTACTTGATAATTATGGCTACTAAATGGTTGTAGATACTAGAAAGTTTAAAAATGTTGCTTTAACTTGAATTACAATTTTACACTAAAATTATGAAGAAAAAAACAAGCATTCAAATCTCAATTCTCAATTCTATTTAATTACATTCTTCAATCTCTATTCTATTATACCGTATGCTCACTAAAATGGTATCATATACAAGATCACCCCTAGACTCAATCAAATATGTGGAAAACTCTTGACAAGAACAGACAGAAGATTTTAATTCTTTAGTCAAATCTGATTCATTTTATTCTTCAATTTGACCATGAGCCTGTCTTTGTCGCAAAAAAACTAGTGAATAGGCAATTGACAAGCTGATTTTGGTACTGCCGTAACATTTCCGAATAAAAGGTAAAGAACTGTCAGACTTTGAATGGAGGTAATTAGTTTCTCATCCCATTTTGATGATTGCTGAATAGAGTCATTATTCCTCGAGCAAATCTAACTTGGATTGGAAACAAGGAAAATGTGAAAAGTTATGGTAGTCGTAGAAAGACTATGACCTCAGAAGCCCTAGTATTCTGCATGTGGGACTAAAAGGTTGTTCAGTAACGCTGGTAAAAAAGAACAAAAGATCCCCGACCTTCAATTAGTTAGCTCACTTGCAACGTGCTTGAAAAATATCAGAGGGCTTTGTGTGCAGTTAAGATGAAATTTAGTTTTTTCTTATTTTCAATTTTGGGGTAGTTCACTTTCTTAACATATTTGATTTCAAACTACAATAAAGAAAAGATTATTTAATTTTCTGTTAAAAAGGGCAAAATTCTGGGCCTCAGTTTAGCTCAGTCTGTAGAGCGTGCAGCCCATATTTAGAAACTACAGTGCTCGTCCTGGCATCGTGAGTTCGAATTCGGCTGTCTTGTTGAATGTCTCTCCCCACTCTTCTCCCTGATTTCCTGCCTATTCCTATAGCTGGAAATGGCCAAAACATATATTTTTAAAAAATCTGTTCTGTTTAAAGAAAAAACACAGAAGATTTTTATCTAAAACAAAAAGCCCCATTTAAATCATAGGGACTCTTTATTCACCAGTGACTTTATAAAGACGTGTTCACTGGAGTACAGCGCTGCTAAAAGCTCTCACTCATAAGTGTTGCAGCTGCAGGACTCTCTCAAAAGTGAAGGTAATTTAGTTTCGGTTAAAAATAAACAACAAACTACAGCAGACCAGATACTGCACAAATAAAGTGAACAAACAGCAAAAAAACACTGTTCCATTCACCAGAATTGCACCAGAAAAATCAAACTAAAATTTTTAGTCCGTAAATTAGCTTTTTTAGATGCAGTGTCTGGTCTTAAGGTTGAAAACATTTTTTTATACAGTATATAACTTTTCTCAACACTCAAAGACCCTTTACAGTATTATTCATTCACTCCACAATCACTCTGGTGGTGGTAAGCTACTTGTGTATAGCCACAGCTGCCCTGAGGCACACTGATACACTGACAAAAGTGGCGGCCAACTACAGGCCCTCAGACCACCACCAATCACACAACCACATGCATTTACAGGCGATGTGGGTTAAGTGTCTTGCCTAGGGACACAACAATAGAATATGCCCAGGTAGAAATTCAAACCAGCTACTTTCTGGTTGCAACACTTACTCACTGCACCACTGCTGCCCCACAAATTAGCATTAGCATCACTAGTGGACAAAGTTTACATGAATGCCTTTATTACAGTACAATTCAGAATGAACTCCACCTGGATGAATGAAAACCTTCACCAACATATTACAGTACCATGCTAAAACACTAGGGGGCACTGATTACATACGCAATCTCAATATTGTACTAATCTAACTTGTGTATTTGTATTTCTAATGTTGTTTTTGTATTTTTTTCTCCATTTACAGACGAGAAGTGGCTACGCAAAGACTGTGATGGAGATTAACACTCCCAAAATAGACCAGGTTCCGATCGTCGACGTCATGTTGACTGACTTTGGGGACCCCAACCAGAAGTTTGGGTTCGAAGTTGGGCCCGTTTGTTTCCTTGGCTAGATTTTGACAAAAACAACATTACATTTAAAGGACATGATGGGGCCAGCACAGAGTCAAGTTGAGACCACCAAAAATAATCCTAGCCCCTTACCCTTTTTCTATGCCACATGCAAGTTTTGAATTAAAGATGGTGTAGCCAAAACATGTCTTCCTATGTAAACATGTGCTTCGAAACCACCGCGGTCTGGAGGTTGTCGGTTCGAATCCTATTCTGAAGGACATTGGACAAGAAAGAAAGAGTGGCTGGAGTAGGGTGACGCGGACATCTGGGCGACTTCGAGAGGGGAGACCACACCCCTTTTTTATTTTTGGATTTTTCAGGTGCTGTACAATACCAATGGTGCTTGTTCAAAAACAGTTCTATAGAGGTGCTAAGAAAAGAAGGTGTATTTTGATAATTTTAATAAAACGTGTAATTATTATTATTTTGTACAATACTGTTATTTTCTTTGAATCCACTTTCAAAACTTGCATGTGTGTCGGATATTGCTTCTTCTGGCTTTTTTAATTTTATTTTCAACACAATTGCAACTCTCGTAACTTAAAACAAATAAAGTTATTACTATTATTGCTTATTTTTGTCCCAAAGGATTCCCCATATAAAATTGTAGACTGTACGCCCCTTGTATATATTGACAGTCCCTTGTTTAAGGCATTTGGACATAGCAAGCAATCTTGGCATTCATATTTCTTATTATTTAAGTCTATTTTCTCTGTTTTTTGTTTCTTCTGACAGGCTTCGATTTTGGTTGTATACCTCAAAAACTTTCTTGAAAACCTTTTTAAAAGATGCAAGGATACTATGCCCTGTATATACCTTGGTTTTAAACACTTAAGTTTATATATTTTGGGTGGGGAATTTTATTTTTAGACATCCACTGTTTCCCAAAAAATCTGTGAATGCAATAAACTATAGGTGACCCGTTTTTGTAACAAAAAAAATGTTTAAATGTGCTTTTTATAGTTCATTTCAATATTAAAAACTGGATTGTAAACAAAGGTGAATTGAATGTGTCAGATACTTTTGTGCAAAAAAAGAAAAAAAGTCGACATTGTATTTTTCAAATCCAAGGATGTGTTACTTGGGCTACCACGACTTTGGGCCGGTGCAATTCCTTCTTTGAATCCAATAAAGTACCATCTCTCACACTCAATTTTCTATCATTTTGACTAAATGAATGGGAAGAAGCTGCTTTTAAATGTTCTTTTTCTACTACTTAGTACAAGATTTCTCATGAAAGGTTACAAAGCTTTTATATTCAAAGTCGAGTGAAGCCTCCCAGCTGAGAACAGGCAGGGTTTTTAGTGCAATAATCTCAGCACTTGTGTAAAACGTCTACATTTTCTGAAGAATGATTTTGACAAAAGCCCTTTAAAATAAATCAAGGGTTTCTGCACGTAGTCTAAGCGCACTGCGGCTTGACTTCACAGTTGTAGGACAGGCTCAAAGTGTTTGGTGAAATTAAATTATGTTACATTATAAACAGGTGTTATACAATTTTATGTCATGACTATAGAGCAGGGCTATTTAACTTGCAGGAGGGCCACATTTGAAAACTAGAAAGCACTCGGAGAGTGCATACCAACGCCAGGACAGCTAATTTCCCCTATGCAATGTCTTGGCACTAACCGCTACTTTAATCTGTGTTGTCTAAGGGTATTGTTAACGAGCAATTAAGAGGCCCCGCCCCCTAACCATGACAAATATGGGAAGAGTCTATTTGGTGTGTTTGATTTGTCTGGATGTGTGTGAAGGATGTTTTTGCCAAGTTTTGTAAATTTCCCTAAAATAACATTTTGCATGTAGTGCATAGGTGGCGCTATTGAGGTAACATACATCATATTGGTTAGATATGTTCAGGCGTAGTTTGTAAAGCGGTGTTTCGTAATCGGGCAAAGTATGTGTAAGCTTGAGGCTGTCAAATATACCTAACTTCCCAATTTCAATCCAATATGGTCGACTTCCTGTTTGTCGTAGGGCGGGGCCATAATAATATTTTATGTTCAGCAAGATGTGGAGAATCACTGTACCAAGTTTCATAGCTCTGTGATAAAGTAAGTGTGTCCAGAGTCCCATAGGGATCAATAACATGGTGGCGCTATAGAGGCATTTTATATTCGACCGTAATAATT
>JAVQKG010142276.1:0-12190 GCA_036025885.1 Hypseleotris bucephala | reverse complement strand
GTTAACAATATAAAAACCCTTAGACATCACAGATTAAAGTCGCAGTTAGTGCCAAAACATTGTATAAGGGAAATTAGCTGTCCTGGCGTCGGTATGCACTCTCCGAGTGCTTTCTAGTTGTTGTTGTGACCGACAAAAATGTTAGGTTGCTACTAGTAACATTTGAAGAAAACAAGCCACTCTGCCAAGTTAATGCCAAAAGTTAATGGCAAGCCCTGGTTATACATATTAAATAATAATTTCAGTGAAATTCAGTGCATTCTTTCTCTGTAGCTTCAGCGGCTCCCCAGACACCTAGCACAGTCGATGGATATCCTATAAGAAACAGTGAAGGAATTGTGCTGATTGGCCTGTCAGTCTGTTGGGGAGCAAGAGATGCATTTTATTTATCACTCCAGAAAGAGTCTAGCCAAGGTTTTTTTTCTAACATCTTTGCAAATTAATTTTGAAATGGCTACAAAATCTTTATGCTGTCGGTCTTTTTTCACCCCAGGTCTTAGCTCTAGTTTGGCCCCTCCTGCTTTGGATGTGAATCTGTCCATTGATGAGAGGCTGGAGCAGGTTAAGTTGTGTCTGAGCAGAACATCCGCTGGTTCTGCAAAAAGTACTGTAATTGTGTATGATATTATTGAGTTGTATAAGACCCTTGTGCTGAGTTGTGGCATCAGTCTGGAAGTGAACTGTGAAGACCCAAAGGTGAGCAAAACATAACTCAAAAATAATTACTGTAATAGACTGGTTAGCGTTCATTGATATTTGTCTGACTCTAGGTGGCATGCTGGCTGGTGGACCCGGGCAGTGAAGAGAGAATTCTTCATAACATGGTGACTGTGTATTGTCCTGAAGAGCTACCACTGCTAGAAGGACTTGGAAGTGCACATACTTACTGTCCCCGGGTCAAGGCAGCGACGGAGAGTGTGCTCATACATGCTGTCATGAACCAGTTGACTGGACAGCTGGAGAACGATGGCATTCTTGGTATGTAGAGTTTTTATAAATCAAAAATGATCATCTTATTGTGACATCTTGTTTCTTTTACCAGACTTTTTCAGAAGGGTAGAGATGCCATCCCAAATTTGTCTGGCCCTGTTGGAGTTAAATGGAGTTGGCTTCAGTGTGGAAGAGTGTGAACGGCAGAAACATGTGATGCAAGCCAAACTTACAGCACTTGAGTCTCAGGCATACAATCTGGCTGGGCACAGTTTCTCCCTCACAAGCATTGACGACATAGCACAGGTCAGACTTAGAGCATGTAAAACTTTGTTGTAGAAAAGAATATCATGCTATGTGAATTTCAGTTGAGAATACACCTATTTTAGGTGTTGTATTTGGAGCTCCACTTGCCTCCAAATGGTGATATTGGGGGGTCAAAAAACAAGAAGACCCTTGGTTACACCAGAAGAGGTGGCAGAGTGCGGCTTGGGAAGCAGTTTAGCACCACCAAGGTACAGACACAACTAACTTTATTTTACTTTGATTTGATGCTTGTTACAGTTGAATATGCTGTTTTTTGTCAGGATGTTTTGGAGAAGCTGCGCCCCCTGCATCCTTTACCTGGTATAATTCTTGAGTGGAGAAGAATCACTAACGCCTTGACCAAAGTGGTGTTTCCTCTGCAGAGAGAAAAACAGTTCCATACTAGGCTCAATATGGACAGGATCTATCCTATAGCTCAGACTCACACAGCTACTGGTAAAACTCTGCTATATGAGGTACAAATGATTGATTCAAGTCACTAATCTAACTTTTATATTAGGTAGAGTAAGCTTCACTGAGCCCAACATTCAGAATGTACCTAAAGACTTTGAGATTCACATGCCTACAGTTGTAAGTGAGAGCCCACCATCGCAAGAGAAATGCAATTTAATCAAATCAGGGTAGGTAGGGAGTCTTAAGAAATAAAAAATTTAAAAGTGAATGATATAAGAATTCTGTCTTATCTTTTTAAAGGAAAACGAGGCGATCTGTTGCACCTTCAGCTGCATCCAATAATGCAGAGAAAGGCCCTGCTTTTTCAGTCAGCATGAGGCATGCTTTTGTGCCTTATTTTGGTAATGTAATATACATGTGTTTACAACTATACTTGTCGGTTGTTTTGAACTTGCTTGTCTTCTTTGTATACTAGGGGGGATGATATTAGCAGCTGATTATTCCCAGTTGGAACTGAGAGTCTTGGCTCACCTTTCTAAGGATCACCGGCTTCTTCAGGTAGAAAACCTATATACTGTACAGATATAAAGCAAATAACACAAGTTATTCTATAACCTAATGTTCCAGGTACTTAATGGAGGTGCAGATGTCTTTCGCTGTATTGCAGCTGAGTGGAAGAGTATTGATCCTGAGACTGTGAATGATAACCTCAGACAACAAGCAAAACAGGTAAAAACACAAGGAAAAGAGCTTAGCTTAATTGTTGCTCAGACCACCTGTCTATAACAATAATAATAATATTTTTTTTATTTTTAGATTTGCTATGGCATTATTTATGGAATGGGGGCCAAGTCTTTAGGGGAGCAGATGGGAGTGGAGGAGGATGATGCAGCCTGTTATATCGAGAGCTTTAAGGCCAGATATAAAGGTGTGACAAAGTCAACATATACTGTACATCAGCATGCTGTTTTTTGGCAAATGGATGTGAGACCTGTGAATGAATTGTGTGTCATCCATATTGTTTTAGGAATCAGTGCCTTTCTTAAAGAGACTGTGAAAAACTGTGTGAAGAATGGTTATGTGCAGACCCTCATGGGTCGTAGGAGGTACCTCCCTGGAATTACAAATGCAAATATACACATCAAATCACACGTAAGCATGCCATTTACTTATTTACTTTAGTTTTTTTGAAGATTGCCAGATGGCATGTTATACACTGTCTTGCTTTCAATTTTAGGCTGAGCGACAGGCAGTTAACACAACTGTACAGGGTTCAGCAGCTGAAATAGTTAAACTTGCAACTGTCAACATCCAGAAACAACTAAGAAAGACTTATCCTACAGCTCCACTTTCACACCAGCACATCCCCTCTGGTAACATCAAGTTCAAGTTATTTAGTAAAGTTCAATTTTATTTAGTCAATGAAATAACTTTTTGTTATTCTGAATGATTTTCTTTAGTAAATCAACAACGTAGGAGCAGTACCTCTCGTCCACAAGGTGCATATTTTGTCTTGCAGCTGCACGATGAACTTATATTTGAAACATCAGAAGACCACCTTATACAGGTACAAACATAGATGGAAACATATTTTTTGCTATTATTTTTCATTGAACATATCTACACAAATGGTAAAATAAGAAATTATATTTATTAAAACTGTCTGATTTATTGACCAGGTTGCTCATATAGTAAAGAGGGAGATGGAGTCTGCTGTGAAACTTTACGTTAAACTAAAAGCCAAAGTCAAAGTGGGACCCAGTTGGGGCAATCTACAAGATCTTGATTTATAATGTACAGTGTGTTTCAGTGTGATGTGTAAATACAATGAAAACTTTTTTATCAATGACACTTAGACATGATGAAATGTAGATATATACTTTAACAGGTTAACTCCTGACATGAATTTATTACTATTTATATATCTTTACCATGTGCAATGATAATAATTGTATGTATCTGATATGAACAATGGAAATTATTTATAAGTGACTGGAATGATAGTAATACACAATACAAAAATCAAGTCAAGCTGCTGTTTTATTTCGGACATCTTAATATCTCAGTGGACAGTTGATTTGTCACATGTATCAATTATTCATGAATACAATTTTGTCCCATACTTGACATTCAATGCACACCAGTCATTGTCAATAATGGAGGTATTTCTGTGCAAAGCTATGTACTTCCAGATTAAAATGTATTTTAGCATTGTGTATTTTGGTCCATATTTAATTATACCACAATAGAGGGTTTTCATCTATAGATTAGTTTTTCACCAACTCCTTTGAAAACCTTTGATTTGTACTTTAATTGCCACGCTCTAGATGCCTTTTGTTCAGCGAAATTCCCAGTGCATAATGAATTAAGAGAACAAGTCAGATTTAACACAAAAAAGTAACAAAATGAGTCAAAATAAATACATGACAAGATGCAAACAAAACCATAATTTTAAATAATGAACTCTTAACATGAACAAAACAGTAGGAGTGTGTTTTCTGTAGCAGAACATGTCATTCCCAGCCGTATCAATTTGAGCAGTGATGTGACATTAGTCTGATTTTTACAGAGGAATTTGTTTTTTTAGTATGTATATTCTAGGAAGTACAATTTAATTCAAGGAGCATAATGCCAATTAGCATATGAATAATGATATTGATCAATACTTTTCTGTGTTAGTTTTACACTGATAACATCGGGCTTGTAAGTAACTTTACCAGCTACAAAGCACTGAACTGCCACATAAAAAAAAACAAAAAACGAGACATTTACAATTACAAGTGAAAATGTTATTAAAACCCGATTCTTTTCTGTGAAGTTGTATTTAGGGTATACATTTGATCTACTTATTTTATTGGGGTGCCAGCAAATCACATACAGTGGGTTACATTAATATAGGCACTTGTTACCTTCTTTCAAATTTAGTCATCTTTCGCTTATTCCCCAATAAGGGTCAAGGGTCACTGATGGCATTTTCACCATCTTAATGACAATGACAAATAGCAAATAGTTGCAGAGTTGCTGGAGACACACATTTATTCACTTTGGGCACTGGACCATCACCATATTTTACTGCATATGTGTACTTTGACAGTGGAAGGATGCAGGAGTACCCAGAGAGAACAATAAAACACGGAAGACATTTAGAGCATGTCAGCCAACTCCTCTGCCACTACACACACAAAACGTCATATTTCAATGACAAAGAATTTGTGTTTTTTGACTTAAAATGAGACACTAACAGAAATGTTTTTTCTTCCCAATGTTGCAGTTCAGCGCTTTCAAACAACCAGTGAAAGCATATATCTGCCGTAAGATGACTTGCAGTGTTTTCCAAACACAGAAAAAGTTTTTCAAATGATATCAATGTTGTATGTGTAAACATTGAATCAACCTCACTGACACAAACAAAATGAGTCTTATTAAAGGCATCTGCACCAATACAGACAAAGATAAAAATAGAACTGAGAATTTATTTCACAAATGTACAGTTTACTTGAGAATCAGTGGATTCCACTGATTGGGTCTCAGGCAACAGATCAGATAGAGCCTTTCTTGCCTTTTAGCATGGGAATTGTGTTGGAGCCAGGAGCTTTCCTTGAACTCAAAGAAGAAAAGCTCATAGCCTCGGCCCAAAGTACTGGGCTATAACCGCATACATAAAGGATTTTAAGGACACCAGAGGTTTGAAGAAGACATCTTGTGAGGTGTCAGGGCATTTCTCCACTGCCACTGAAGTAGTATCTGACAGGAGGACCGGGCAGATCCTCATCTCCATCGGCCTCTGGAGCAAATGACACGGTGAGGTCAACATAACGTCTGTCCACCGATGGCTTGATCAGTTTCTGCATCCTGCAGACAGAGTATGTCAAAAAATAACTGTATTCACGATCAATTATGATACATCCTGCATTCCTTAAGTACATACGTTAGTTTCAGTCTTTTTGAGTGTCCAGGCATGACAGGCACATAAAGCATCTTGACACCATAAACAACCATAGTGGGTTCAATTCCATATTTTTCCTAATAAAAATGCAAAATTAAGTAAAATGTTATATGTATAGTTATAGATCAACCAAGAATCACTCACCCTTACTGCATTCATAAAGTCAGAGAGAGTAAAGTCTTCATGTCCAAAGATGGTCCAATAGTCCCAGATGGAGAAAAAGATGTTGTCCCTTGGATATCAATGACAGATTGTATTTTTTATTTTTGAATAGATGAAGTCTAAAACTTTCATTCTAATGAAAATGTAAATTGTACCTGATGAGTGTCCTCTTCAATGGGGCTGGTTCAGTGAGCACCATAACAGGGATGGCCAAGTTGAAGAAGCAGTTTCTAAAAGACTCAAACTCATAGCCTCCAATCACCTTGATCAACTCCAGAGCCACCTGGAGAAGACAGATTTATTTAGATTTAAACAGAGCAAGAGAGAGATGTGTGGATTTTACTAACCAGTCCAGCTACAGCAGCTGTTGCAGTTGCAATAGCAGGAATAATCTTCCCAGCAATACGCTTGGTCTTGAAGCGGTCCGCAGGCTCAATGGAGTACATCCTGGCTCTGAGAGCAGATGCTGATGTGACAAAGTCCAAATGGCCATTGCTGTCATCATCCTTTTCAAACTGTAGTGGACTCATTTGTAATGTTTCTAAAAAAAAAACATGAAAAAGGCACAAATATCCCTCAGCAACACATATATTATATTATATATTCAATAGCAACAACACTGTGTGATCAGTGTAAACAGATATAGTACATAATTATTTTTTATTAACCTGGTGTGATGCAGCTTGAAGCAATTGCTTTCTCCAGCTGTGTGATGGCTTCCCTCTCCTCTTCGCTGCTTATGGGCATCTTAATCTGGTCAGGCTTTTTTGCTGCCTCATCAGTCTCTATACTCTACAAGTGAATAGACTAATTAATTGATTTAAACAGTGATTCCGCACAAAGACAAGTGTGTTAAATAACTGAGCTTAACCTTTTCTGAAGGCTGGTATTCTGCAATGGCGACCTCTGAGAGAATTCGACTAACTGCCTCTACAGAAAGATCCTGAAATACAAATCCAAACGGATTAATATGTCCAAGGCAATGTTATAGTATTTATTGATACACATCGAAGGCTACCTTCTCTGAATAGGGAATGTTGTAAATCCCTGCAAAAAGTCGAGCTGTGCTGACAATGAAAGTGAAGTGCCTGAAATAACAGACATAGGTTAGTGAAGAAACGTATACTTAAAAAATGATATACATTTGATAACATACTTACAAAGAATCATTCAGGTCAAAATCAATGGGTGCTGGAGGCCGTTTTGGGGACTGCCAAAATAAACCTAAAAAAAGAAGAAAGTGTAGTGTCTTGATGAGCTATTTTTACTCATGTGAAGTATCTAAAAGACTGTAATAAACCTACTTCCATCTTTTAACCGTGTGTCCAGTGGGAAGGAGTGCAAAAGCTGAAGTGCCTGTGTAACAATTTTACATTTACATTTACTTTTAACCATAAATGAAATAATAAATATAATTTTAATATCTTTAATACACATTCTAAAGGTTCTGGTACCTTTCTCTTAAAATATTTTTCAAATTTCAGACGTGCAATGGTAATGCATTGCTCCCATTGGCTGGGCCTTCTGCTTAGCAGTTTAATCACTTGGAATGAGCCCTCCAGACTTTCTCCTGATCTCATCCTCTACATATGAACAAACATGTTACTGTGTGGACCAAATAAGTGCACAGACTATACTGTGAATACCAGAGGCACTTGATATAGTAGGCCTTACCTGAAGGACTGCTTCAGCTGAAGAGTGGGTCTGCCAGAAGGAGTTATACAAAGAGGGTTTGTGAACATATGCATTCTCAAACTGTAACAAAAATAACAAAAACACATTTGTTTATTCCTGAACAGAAAGAGAAATAAGCAATTTCTATAAAATAAAATAATAATACTTGCTAAATCCACAAACCAACCTTGTCTCTTGCCCATTGAATGGTGTGCTCTATGACAGAAGGAAAAGACTTAAGGGTGCAGAATGGGATTTCCTCTTCAGGGGGGTCTCTCTGTTTAGGGTGAAAGAAAAGTTTTTTGGAGTACTTTATTATATAGATGTAGTAGCGGAATAGTATTCTAAAAAGTCACATTTTAAATCCCGAGATGAATAATGTAAACTTACATGGCTGTTGTAGGACTCTGTCAAGTTTGGCACAATTGTCTCTGTGTGACCTTTAGTGCCCATAGTACCCGAGTCTAGAAGTGCTTTTTGATTTGAAACACAGCGGCTAAAAAAAAAAAATAAAAAAGGATGTTTGACAAATTGTGTATGCACATTATTTACAAACATCTGTAAATTTTCATTTTTACGGACCTATCTACATATCTCCGGGCCTCCACGTTGTCCAGTGCAGTTACCACTAGATTCAAACGTGAGTAAAAGGAGTCACTATAAATCCCCTCAGTAGCTGGACACACTTTGTTGAGATGAGCATCAATCTGCAGGTCTGGGTTGATATCTAGTGTGGCTTCTGCTGCAGTGGTACTTTTAGGTTTCTATATCAAAGTTAAAGGTAGCAATATACAACAACCAAACATGACATTCATAGACAACATACAACACATATTACATAAGAAATCTTAGGAGAAAAATGTATATTTACCTGAATATGATGTGGCCTGAAAAGAAACTGCCTATTAAGATTGGACTTCTCTATCAGGTCTGGGTCTGTGATGCATATCTACAATTGAAAACTGTTATGTCAAAAATGTTATTTGTTTAACAGATAAATATAACTACTGACAGCCCACCTCTCCAGAACTCTTAGCTACTCCAACACCAAGCAGAGCAAAGTTTTTGAGCATTTCACAGCCAATGGCACCACATCCCACCTGGAATAAAAGTGATTTTTGGTCATATCTATATATGCGATTGTAAAGAAGAGTTAAAGGTTAAAGGTTAAAATGTATGTACCATGAATACTCTGAGCTTCTGTAGTTCCAGACACATTGAGTCACCAATGCAGGCTCGTAATCCATCATATCGATCTCCTCTGGAGAAGAAATCCTCAACAGGAAGAGACTGCAAAGGCCTGACTATTTCAACGGCATCAAGATAAAACTGAAAATGACATCAAACAGAAACATGTTAGCCATAGAGCTAAAAACATTTACTGTAACACTTTTGTCCACGTTTAATTTGTTTTTTTGTTATAAAACTTACCCACTGCTGCAGAGGGGCAAACTTCCCTGTAATGGCTTTTAGAGCTTCCTGACTGGCCAGCCCTCCCACAGCTGCCGCTAGAGGAGGTAGAGTTCCCTTAGCTGTTCTCGACAGCCACTGAACCAACTCAGAGTTTACTGGAGCCTAAGAGACCCAATGTTTATATACAGTATGTACAGTAGATTTGATTTTGAGGTTTACGGAAGTTAACAAAAAACTTAGCTTACTTTGTTTTTCAAAGTGAAGTTGACTTCCTCAGTTAGCTTCAGTAAGGTGTCAGCGTCTTGTAAACATCTGAGTAGAAAAACATTTTACTTTTGTCAACACTATTTTACAAGTAACTAAAAAAAACAGAATAATATATAGCTACCCAATATTTGGTAGTCTACTATGCTGTTCCTGAAAGTTGTCCAAAGCCAACATAGCACTGTGTATTTGCAAGGGCGCCTGGTGGAAAAAAATAATCTAATAAAATTACTTCAAATATGACCCGCAAACAAAAAAGTAAAAATCCAAGCTGATCTATATTTTATTGTCCAACTACAATAATAGTCTTAATGCATCATCATTACAATCGCATTGATTACATTACATTTATCCATGATATGCCCTGTAAAACTCTTACCTCGGGTTTACTCAAGTCAGGGATCAGGACCTGAGGATCACACAACTGTTTCTCCAATGTTTCCTGTAAGTAATTAGAAAAATAGTAAAAATGAGTAAATAAATTCATCTTTGTGACCTAAGATTCAGTATATGTGACTAATATCTCGTATGGAAGATATGAAAACTTACAAATCTGTATGTCTTAGGAGTTTTTACCAGCACAACAAACCCACCGTGTGCATATGGATGAAGTTTAGATGTATCTCCTATTGTGAAACTGTGAGGGGAAAGGACTACAACAAACAAGCCCATTAATAAAAAAATAAAAAAAGAATACAAAGAACTTTACATAACCCGTGTGCAAATGTAAAAGGCTCGCTTTCTTTTATACAGAACAGCACTACCTGAGATTTCTCGTACTGTGCCATTGAGTTCATCCATGCCATTGACCTCTCTAAAGACAACACACTGGCCTGTCTGAAGACCATGTGGATGGTTGTCCATACATGTAACCACACCAGGGTTGTCCTGAGGAAATGAAAATGAGACATTAGTTTCACCAATCAGTGCTTGTAATACTAATCCTAAACTATTATGAAATAAGTATGTATTTACTTATTTATTAAATTATAAACACATAATACCTCACTTATACTTTGAATGAATATTTCTTTAGGCTCTTCTCCTGTGGGATCTGAAACCACGAACTCTTCACCAAAATCACAAAAAACCCGAACACAAATGCCATATGCATCACAGCCAATAAACTGTTAGAGACATGAAGCACAACAACCAAATGTTCAGTTAATGTTCAGCGTTGAGCGTTTCACTAAAACTGCCTCTGTAGCAGCTTTACAAACTTACTCTGATAGGAGGAGACTGTGAGTGGCAGAAGTTGTTCACTCTTCTCTGCAGGCTCAGTCTGGCTTCTGTCAGTATAACACACTAGAGACAGCAGAAACATTTGTTAAAAAAAACTTTAATAATTAAATAAACTAACTAATTTAATAACTCCAGTTTACTGTATTTGTATGAGTACATTTTTAGGTCATTTTGAAGTCTCTTAGACTGCATTTAGAGCAACATTTACCTGGTACTTTCTGAGAAAGCTGAGATCAGTGTTGTCATCTAATGATGAGGAAGACATTTCCACGTGTACATAAGGATTCAACTCAGCAACTCGAGGACACACTGCATCCACCCTTTAAAATAAAAGGTGAAAACATAGGGGAGATGTATGCAAGCACAGTTTTTCTTTGTACTAGTCCACAGTTAGAGGACTGTATATTAGGTGAACACAAGTATTACCTGTTCTTCTGATTTAAGACATCATCTTTACGTATAAAAAAGTTAGAACCCAGGTCCCATGTTTCACATTGCTTTGTGTCATGAAGAGTGACTGCCTATAAACCAAAGTAAAGAAATACAAATATATCCACTGTAACATATTTTGAGATGCCACCTGCAATGGTAGGTTACATTTAAACGATACCTTGACACCAGCCAGGACCATGTTCTTTGCTGAGTAACAAGATGCACAGTGTTACAATCCTTCACATAATGTAATTGATCAATAAGTTTGATAATAATGGGACATACCTATCTCTACCCCTAGTCCCCCCATTCCACTAAGAAAGACAGAGGACTGAGCCATCTGGTGCATAGCACTGTCTCCCAGCACATAGCGCTGGCGGCTGAAAACACAAGAGATGTTACAAGGTGTAGATGGAGCAATTCTTGTCTATTATGTAGCAAATTAACAAACTTGCCTGTAAAGTGAATCGTCAATCTCCATCGAGTCTGAAGCCATGCTGAGAAACAGAGACAAGTCACCTGTAGACTATAAAACACCAATGCCCAAACACAGACTACTAATCAATACGTGATCTGAGGTGCTTTATAAACATGAAGATTACAGACATATCCCTGAAACCAACGCCCTCTGTTAGCTAGATGACTTGTGACAGCGAACTTAGTTGTTTAGCCTTAATTGCTTGACAAAACCGCATGATTTCAAGTTGTGATACGGATATTGTGCTATTCGATATTCAAAAGCAAGTGATATAATACACAAAACTTCCCTTCAAAAACTACCCATAGCCCATATTAGCATACAATGCTAGCTAGTTAGCTTAAAGTGCTCCTGCAGTCTAATGCCGGCTGGCGCTAATAAAACACTTACTTTAATAATAATGACGAACTAACTGGTAAACTTTTTCGATAAATATTTACTGGTCATGTAAAGAATATTAACAATGAGATTACTTGAAATTATGCTCTAATCATGTGTAATAGTGCTGGTACGTAGCTACCTGTCAGTGCACAAGAGGAGCTGGAGGAATGAATGGCTCTGACTGGTCGAAAACGGAAAGTAGTTCCGGGTTATTGTGATCACATGACTGAGTGAAAAAAAACATTCCCCCAACTAACTTAGAAATACACTTCAGAGCTCTCTTCATGTAACTCATGATCCTGGCAAATCACATCTATGTAATGTGTATAAAAACACTGATAACCATACAGTATAAAACTGTGATACTGTGCAAGCATGTGAAAGAAATATAATGGAAACTCAAGCCTAGAATAAACCGTTCTCTGGTTTTTAGACTGGTGGCAAAATCTCAAATTTTCATTTGAGTGGGGACAAAATGTTAGCAGCTGTCATCCATGTTTTTATGTTAATATAGGATGTTCTTCACATATTTAGGGTGGATGACACTT
>JAVQKG010142270.1:0-12795 GCA_036025885.1 Hypseleotris bucephala | reverse complement strand
CATGTCATGTAGTCTTTTTTGAATGGTTGAATTGAGAACTCCTTAAGATTCAATCAAATAGTAGTTATTTTTTGTCTTGCCTGTGTAAATTATTAGCAAAGTAAAATATTTATTGCAGGCAATACTGACTCTTCCTACTCTTTTTTACATAACTGCCTTGGTGGAGGTCTGCACTCTCCTAGTCCATTGTAGTATATATTTGTACTATACTCAGCAAGGGGCTAGTGTCAGACGATTAGTGGTGGAAGGAGTCTCTGACCCTCTGACATATTATTTCATCCAGACCATAATGCCAATCACTCCCAACATTTATAACAACATGGTGTGTCAGTGATGTTTCTGGTAAAGTGTGACACAAAGATAAGAGTACAGCCTTGTCCAGCTTCAGTTATCATTCAGATACATTCATGTTGCTTGTTTTTGCAGGTTCATAAACTGACAAGATGGTTAAGTATTTTGGTGGTCATGTTGAAAACGATAAAAAAATAACTTCTCATTTTGGGAGCTCCGACAGGTTCACTGATGGAAAGACTTAACTTTGAGAAATCAACTAAGAATTTTGAGCACATGATAGGCTTTTGCAAGTGATACAATGTGTTTTGCCATTTGTATGAACTGATTTGAGAAATGCATTTAAACCTTTGAAAATTTAAGTTCTGGCCTGAGAAATGTACCAAATCGATTGAGAAAAACTGTAAAATATACAGATACATTATTGGTAGGTTCCCTTGAAACAAACACAATTTTTAATTTTCAACAGTATTTTGTTTTTTTTTGTTTTTAACACCAAATTGCACTAGAACAAATGTATTTTCTGTGTAGGTAACTTACCTAGCAGAGTGTCCCTGACAGAGTAGTAGTGCTGCCACACAAAGAAGTCATAGATGGAGATATTGGTGAACTGTGGCTCAGTCCCATTGGGTCCCAGCAGTCCGAGCCAGTGCTGTGTGGCGATCATGTAGTCCGGGTGGATGGAGGTCTTGGCCAGGTCCAGGACATCCAGAAACTCCTGCAGCTCCGCGGGGGTCAGAGAGTGGATGTCCCTCCTCACCACAGGGGTCCTCCTCTGGTCACAGTTAGGCCCAGTCCAGCCAAACTTACACTGACCGCAGTCAAAACCAGCAAAGTTACCTAGAAGATAGGATTATACTGTAACTCAGTGGTACAGGGACTGCTGGTGGGATGTGGGCTCTTTCTCTACAGTAGATCAGTCAGTTAGTCAGGAATTTAGTACTATTTTAGTACTGCTTTGAAAAGGGGACACTGCTTGATTCTGGTTTTAGTACAGTTTACATTTCATTACAGTAGACCTGAATAATTAGACTGATAATTCCTGGTTTAGACTTGGCTTTTAGATCTGCTTTAGTCCTCATATTTTAACTGTTATTTCAATCTAGTTTAGTTCTAGATTAAAACTTTTTTACATTTGATTTGTCCTAGACCAGATTTGGTTTAGGAACTGTATTACATCCATTTTAGTTCAATAAAATAACACTTGACAACCCAAATAATTTCTGTACATTACGCAAAATTTTTTGAGTTGCTTGAATTTCTATTTGGATTTTTCACCTTTCTTACATCATCTCCTCCACTCACCATTACATCTACAGGTCTGATTGAAAAACTTGGTGGGCCATCTCTCTCTGTCATCCACGTTCCTCAGACTATACGGTCCTCCCCAGGGTTTGGTATCCACTCGGACCACGGTGCAGCTCCCCCGTCCGGTCAAAGAACCGCAAAGATTGGCCGGATCTGACCCCAGCGCTGGACAGCACTGCTTGGTCTGTATTCCTTCCACTGTACAGCAAGCCCTTGGAAACTGAGCATCTCCACGTTCAGCCCACATCAGCAAGCACAAAAATCCCAGACAAAAAAACACCTTCTTAGTCATAATTCTATTTGTTTTACACTTGTTTACAGTAAGCAATCAATTCCCAGCCAGTCGATTAGTTCCTTTTTGGTGTGGCGAACTGTTTATCGCGCTTTCTCCCTTGTGTATCTTCAAATTAGATACAGCAATAGCAGAAAATGACACCCGAATGATGTTGTGTGTTCCGGTGGGCTCCATGCACATTAGTGAAAGAGGCTAGTTTGTGTATGTTCTTTTGTAGTGTGGAGGATTAGGCTGCTGGTCTTGTGATCACCACCTGACAGACAAGGAGCTTGGACTAAGATCTGGATGAATACCAAGGAATGGCCCACAGCAATGCGCCACACTGAATAGACACTTTGTTTAAAAAATATAGACTTGTTCCATGGTTTTGGGCATGATAGAAAGTCTGATTATTCTTCTAGGAAAGTTATTAGTTAGATATGCGTGCGCCAATTCATGGTGATAAACCGAAAATGTGTGATGATAGATGGTGTCCCTAGACTCAAGCTTACTGTTAATGCATCTGTGTGGGTATCATAATTACAGGCACTATAATCCAACCAGTGTTAGGGTTTTGAAGCTTATTTTGACTGGTTTATTCAGGTGATTAAAGAATTTTGTCCTGGCCCAATTTTCACAGAGGCTAAAGCTTGGTGTGGAATGAAAATATGTTACTGACACATTCAGTAGAATCCAATTAATAATGCAGCAGATAAAGTTTTGCCCTCACATTCAAATGCAATTAGGTGGCCCTGGTTTACTGTATGTTTTCAGCTGTTTGTACTGTTATAACATTCAACTTATGGGACCTTTAATGATGCATACAATTGAAGATTACAGGAAATAAAAAGCGAAAATGTTCAATGAAGAAAGGTCCCACTTCTGAGAACAAACGTACAATAGTCATCTTTTTAGTGAGTGAACCACAGAATGGCCTAAAGCTTCAGCTTCACTGTCTGTTAATTATTAGTTACTACAGTAGTGTCTTTGTGTTCGAGAAATTATTGCATTATGTTTTTTATCATTAATCTAAATGTACAATCAGTATAATCAGTATCAATTAATTCTTACTATTTGATGATTCTTACAGTGTCACACCACTTCCAGATGTCTTAATCAATACCAAGGTAACTGATTTACTCTAAATTAGTAGTATTAGTTTGTAGCCCTAGGTTAACTAGGAAGTAGCTGATCTTATTATTATCATGTGTCAAAGGGAGCATAACTTTTTATGACCTTGCTGTGAAAGATGCTTTGTCTCCAACCTAAATAAAAGGGCAGCACAAAGGCAGATAAATCAGACAGGTGAACACTGCTGATCTTCTGTCTCCGTGCGCATGCTAAAAAGAAAACTGCTGTCTCACGTCTCTTTCGTTCCAATTTATTTAGAATACCTTAAAAATATTCTAACACTTTGTCATTGAGATTACAATCCAATATCCAGTTAGTGCGTTCACCTTGTATTGAATGACACATGCAAATCACATGTAGTGCCTTTATGTCTTTATGGAGGCTTCTGAAGTGAGGCATCAGTAACAACACTGTATGATCCTCAAATATGCACTCTGCTATAGTGAAAAAATATAAAGTTAAATGATTTCTGTAAAAGTGACACATTTTTATCCATGCATCTTCTTGTGCTTTATCCAGGGCTGGGAAGCTCATTTTGAACAAAAATACATATAACAGTACAGAGTGTTGGCCACAAACAAGAATTCACAATTTATTGGCACTAGAAGACTGAAAACTACAAAAGCTATACTAAGCTAATATGATAACGAAGAATAGAATATGATGACGAAAAAAAATAACATTATTGGAAATATAGAATCATACTTTACATTTTCTGAATATATCGTTTTGATTTTTTTCATTGCTCAAATGCTTCATTTTTGTAGACTTTGAAGAAGGGCCAGCTTTACTAAATATTGCATTAATTCTTTATCTTCAGCATAAATTGTAAAAGTGCTCACACATCATGAGTTTACACTTGTGATACAACACTTATAGAGGTTTCTCTGTATTGTGGTGAAGGTGGTAAGCTCACACTCATATCATTTGTTTGTGCCCTTCAGAAAGAAATACTTCAGATCTATCTGGAACTTTACATCAAGCTGCCTTTGTTCTGAACAGGAGCCCCATGATGTCCAAACTTCCAGACCAGTCCTAGGCTTAGATCTGTCTCTTTGACCTCAGCTCCTGACGCATTCCTTACACTGGGAGAATTTCAGAATGCTGGTATGCAATGCTGTTATTACAAATCTGTGGATGGGAATAACAAGTAATACAGTAAGTTTAACATTGAGGCAAAAACATGAAACATTGAAATAGATTTTTTAAAAAGAATTGATAGCCTGCCACAGAGGTGAAAAATAACTCCTAATAAACTATGTAAACTATGTTTCTTAAAAATACTCCTGATCTCTAGCAGAACAAAATGTACAAACAGAATATTAGCCTGAATTTAAATGTACACTGTACACTGTACTGTAAAGGCAAAACTACTAATTCTTCTACTAATGTTGACATTCTGGTTGCAATAGGATTATACTTCCTTCACGGCCATCTTTACAGTAATATACTTTTTATAATATTTTCATTATGTTTAACAAAATAAATAAATTTTACAAAACTAGTTTTTCCAAACTTATGGTCTCCCACAGTAATTCATTTTAGTTAAAAGGATTTAAGAATACAGATGAATAAAAAAAATAATCTTGTACTATATTTTCTTAGTCAAACAGCAATCACAAATTTTGGCTCGATATAATCCCCTTTTCCTCTGAAGCAGAGTGCAAATTTGTTGATCTGTAAAATCCAATGTGCAATGCAATGCAACACAATCCCCCACTAACAATCGGAATCACAATCCATTCTCTGCCAATGTTCACTGTGGGAGAGTGTAAAATTGCCTTTAAGACAATAGATAAACATAATAGAAGAAAAGCATTGAGATAATGGTGTGGAAACGCACACTGAGACTCACGAGAAAACTCATGTGTGAGCACTCAGTCCTTTGGCCGCCAAGGTTCAGTGCTCCCAACAGGATTAAAACTGGAATTCCTGGAAGAAGTCAAACGGAATAAAAGAGGTAAAAAAAGGAAAAAAAGCCGCCACATAAACAGCATTTGTTTCAATAAGTGAGCGTGACACAGAGAGAGTGAATGGGTGACTGTGGTGAATGGGTTTACTGTGAATTTCATTGTTGTCCATGGCTATTTCTGATAATGCAAAATAAAGAGGTGTTGTGTTGTTCCTTGGAAAATTTGTGACGCAGTTTAGTTTATTATGTCAAACTGAGCCTATCACTGTGAAAATGAATACAGATAAATAGTGTATCATCAAAAGAAAGTTGTAATTTTCAATGCATGAATAAACATAATGAAACTTTTCATAGCTAATAAAATAAGCTTTGTGAATGTAAAATAATTAACCTAGAAGTAATTAAAAGTCTTTTTGTCGTACAAAACATTATTTTTTCTAATTATGCTAACATAAAAACTATTGTACAAAATGAAAAGTTTAAATTATGCGACTTATTAGTGGAAAATACACAGCCTTGAAATTAAAGTTGCTTTGAAAGATTGTTCAATTGAACCAGTGAGGACAGTGATCCAGCCAGTGATCACATCTTTCCAAACATTAAATTTACATTACATTTTACATGCAGTATCCTAGAATTGTAAGGTTCTATGTGACATTTTTGTCTAATCACATTCTTGGATACCCAATCTGTGTAATGTCAAAATTTTAGCTGTATTAGTTGAATAAAATGTTTCAACAAATTTACAATTTTTATCATAATTTTCACAATTTTCATTATGAAAATTCTAAGGGGACGATGTGTATCTATTTGAGTGAAGTCTGCATGTCTTACGCATGTTCACACCAACTTCCTCCCAGTATGCTACTGGTAACTAAATTGCATTTATGTATGACATGTGTGAGTGAAAATCTGTCTGTCTCTGTGTCAGCCCTTTAAGCGGCCATTACCCCTCCAAAGGCCCATAGTTGCTGGGTTAGACCCACAATCCCTTACACAAATAAGTGTATGAATAAGTGAATAATAATAAACGTATTGGGACTGCATAGTCTTGTGTAAATGACAGCAAATTCATTCCACTCTCAAGCTGATTTTATATAAATATATATGAAAAAATCTACTTTTGTCATTTTTCACTCAAATTGAATCCCAAATTATCCTCAAATTCATATTCTACTGTTTTGTGTTGGCTGTTTCCTGCTGAAACACCGGAGGGTGCCAGAGAGCCATGAAGCAATAGAGAATTTACCTTTATATACTTTTATTTATTATTATATACAATCTAATCTAATAACAGATAAATTGAATTATCTAAAGTGTTCTTGGCGTATCACTTTCTGATAGGCCTCTGTCAGTGCTGGGTCATTGTAATGTTAATTGAGATACAGGAAGATAATAATATTGCAGGTTTCACATAAAAATGGTGAATCCGTTGAATACATGTGCATTTGCATATCACTTCAGCACAAAACTCTGCATCTTTTCTCTGTTGTACATCTTTTCAGAGTGCTCTCCTCCTGCTCAGGTCGCTTCATAATGGACCATAATGTATCTTTGAAGTAGCACAATTGAACCCATTCTGCTAATAGTCTTTCAAGAGAATCCAGTCATTACTCAATTCCAATGCGATCAATTTGTTGCTATGTAGATGGACAAAACATACAGCTATCTTCCCCCCAAAGCTTTCGACACATATGTAAACCACTCCAAATACATTTAGGCCAATACAATTTAGGGAAATAATAGGCAGCCTTTTAGAAATCTCAATAGAGACCACTTCAGTTACTTTTAAGAGAAGACTGGTGTTTAGACCTGGGAGTGCAATAGACTAAAGGACATAAATAGGACTTATTCAAAAATGTTCTTTGCTTGTTTGTGGATATGAGAAAAGTGTGGTTTAAAAAGGCCACTCAGTGAGACGCACTGAGCACTTCAGATAATGTAATAAAATAATAAAAGACACCTCACATAAAATGTGGCCTTTTTATACCTATTAGGGATTACAGACAGAATACTGACCGAAAAGAAAAGATACTAAGATACAGTATATCAAAGTTAAAATACTAACGCAAACATTGAAAAGCTTTGTATGACGGTAATTTTGATACCATTACTCATACAAAATCATTCATAGTACAATTTTAGACTTTATTAGGTCTAGTAGCTGTATTGCATGTTTGGCTATGCAGTGCCATGCTATGCTAACTGTTTTTAGAGCCTAGAGATGTTATGCTAAAGGGAAAAAATAAAATAACACTTTAATTTGAGCAAAAATGATAAAGCCAATAGACCATACTAGGGCTGCAACGATTATTTTGCTAATCTAAATTTGCTAAGTCTGTCCTTTTTTTTGTGATTAATCGATTCATTGGTGGATAGTGAAAAGTGCATAAACATAAGATTTTTTACAAATTTTTGAAGCACATGAAGCAAAAACATGAGGACTTCTGGATAGAGCAGATTTATAGACAAAGAAGTTTTTCACCTTAAATGCAATCATCTTTGTACTGTTTTGACCTGATTACTGCTCTGCATCTGGAGGAAAAATAGTGTTATAGAACCCCCCTCCCCCAAAAAACTTAAATTGTTGGTTAATTGTGCACACATTTCCTGTATTTCAGACCAAACTTTATGGTCATTCAAATGGCCCTAACACGTTTGCAGAGTTCTGCTGGAGTTCTGTGTGGTCTTGCTATTGTAAAAGTGACATTTCAACTGCTCTATAGTGAGTAGTTATTCAATGTAGTACCGTGAAGAATAGCAGGAGGGCACTGTTGCTGTTCCCGCTTGGCACTCACCAGTTTGCATTTCCTCCACCAAATATGCCATGAAATAGTCTAGGATTGGATATCTTTGTACTTTAACTGTCACCATTTCAAATCTCAAGCATGCCGAGCGGTGACTGACAGAATATAAGTGTGGACTGGGTGGTATGCGCTCCTGTGAAATGACTGGCCTGTATAGAGTCCTAATCCTCTGTAAGACTCCTATCCATCTCTAAATGAATATCTGGGGGCCACATATCCTGCCGCACTAGTTAGTTTGTACACAAGCCACTTCTCTCTGGCAAACTGATGGAATTATTCACCGGAAAATAAGATTAATAGTTGTGCCGTGAAACATGCTTGAGGTCAGTTGTTTGGGAGATTCTGTTGATATACTCATTAGGCTATAAAGGCAATTCAAGGACGAGCAGCATGAAAGGGTATGTTTGCAGATTAATTGCCATTACAGGTCAACATGCAATCAAATGCACAAAGATGCTATCCGAAGTACGCACCATATAAGGAAGCTGCGATTCATCATTACATGTCTTTAAATAGGTCGATACTAATTAGTAATTAGACTCTTGTATCATTAGAGATGGGAATTAGAAATACAAAACAGACCCTTGGGCGGCACTCAGTCATTACAGAATATGAGAGTTCTTAACAGCTATGGCCTTTGAAGATGTAAAGCTTTCTGTATTATATGTAAACAAATAGTCCATGCTTTTTAAGGTCATAGTTTAAAGAATCCATATAATAAACGTAAAGTAATTTGAACCACACATACACAGACCACTAGGCATATACACGTTTAGAATATTTCTCTAAAACGGGTTGTTGATTACATCAGAGTCAAAAAGGTTGAAAATTAGGGTGAACAGGTTCCAATCATGAGGAAATTACTGCATTGAACTATTATTACTTGGTTATATTATTATTTAGTTTATTAGTTTTAGCGAGAAAACTTAAATAGTAATGGTTGGCTATTGATTAAGCCTTCAATACAGAATTTGTACCTTTTTGGGTGTGGAAACATGTCATTGTCTGGATAAATTGTTCTTTCAAATGTTACAATACAAAACTCAACTGTTTGCCCTCTCTCCAGTATGCCACTGCAGAGGCAATGAAAGAACACGCTTCTTCAGGGTGATCTGTCTCCAAACTGTATCACACTAAGTCACTAAGCCATGCTCCTGTACCTTAAATAACTGCTGTTAAATGATAGTTTGCTGTTAAAATGGTTGGTTTTACTGTTTATTGACTTGAAGCAAAAGGCATTACATCTTATGCTACTCATAATTTTGGCTAACTGTCTGCATGCTGTTTTATAATTCTTTTTTTATATAGTAGAATCATCATTCAGTCTATTTGAGCTATGTAATAACACATGAACCATGTTACAATTGTCTCAAGTATAAAACCACAAAGTGTTTCTTTTTTTGTCTAAGTGTTCCCATAAAACAAAACTATACTGTTTATTTTGCCATTCCCCAATCAGAACATTGGCTAGGCCCCCTCAGTGATTCTTTCTTCAGTCATCCCCGCCCACCTCTCTGGCAGCTTTACCGATTTACATTTGAGCATAATGCCGGCATTAGAAGAGGCACAAGGCGGCCCTGATAAGTTACAAAGTGCTCCGGGGGTAAACCTCGTAAGAGAGGGTTTGGAGTTATTTACAGCGTTCAAATCCTTCAAAAATTCATGTCTGGGGGGATGAGATTGGTTTTGCAGTTGATGCTCTGCACACAAAGCAAACAACAATGCATACGGAGGGTGTTTAGCCATAAATGACCAGATGACATTAATTCTAATTGACTGATCTTGTCCCCGTGCTAAGGACCAAGGCAAGTCATTCTACGTAGAGGATACAAGGGTCCCGTCAACGCATAAAGACCCTCAAAAACACAGCTTGTCTTAAAACATGCGCAACACACAACAACTACAAACGACTTTCAATTAAATTTTCAATGAAGCAATACTTAAGTTTGTATGGCATTTTCTATTCAAAGATATGTTTTGATTGCGCCTTTCCCATAATAAGAGTACTCTGAATTTGCAAAGCCATTACAAAGGCGTTTTTAAAGGCAATGGAATTCGTCCTTATCGGCATTGCTTTTCAGTACAGTTGTTCCATTTGAAATGCATTTAATTGCAAATAGAATAGAAGAAGGGAGAAAAGCCAACAATGCGGGAGGCTGAAGCGCTTCTCTCGCGCACTTTGAGTGAGCGTATTCAAATCTAAAGCAGCCAGACAATGAGGGAAAGGAATCGTGCTCTGAATAGCCATACTCTCTCTGCTTTTCATTCCCAGGCCCATCCATAGTCCGCGTCTTCTCCTATGGGCAGGGGGCGGCTCCCATGACAACTCAAAACATCTAGCTGCTGTGATAGGACAACTAGACTTTAGCGTTTCTTAGAGCGAGCGGTCAGTTTGGAGTCCTGATGTCCAAAGGTAGATGGATGATAGTATCAGAAACAGGAAGCAGGGATCATCTCAGGCCTGTCGTCTACAGCCAAGGCCTTGACCCACAACCCCCCCTGTCCCACCATGGGATGGAGGGGGTGAAGGGGGAGGAGGATCTGGGGTGCTTGAAGCCTGCTCCTTTGTTGGCGCAGATCTGCTGACAGTCTCATGGGAGCAGGAGGAGAAGTTAAAGCAAAGAAAGTGCACCCTTCAAACTTTCCAGTGCAGCTAGGAATTCTATTTTTTCTCAACAAAGATTTATACATATTTATACAAGCCCAAATACTGATAGAAAGGTGCAAGGGGAAAAAATCTTGAAATTGCAGAGGTAAACTATATGTAAATGCCATAAAGTAATAGACTTGTAGTGCAAATCACACCATTTTATCTTTAATTTTGCTTTCGTACCCTCCCCACATCCCCCCATCCTCTTTCCTCTGGCTTAAAGGTGCATCGGAGATATGCATTTAAGCATATTCAGAACACGGGGCGTGAAATTAAATGTGTGGCAGAGTGAGAAAAATATACAGACGCCGGAGATGCCTTAAAAATAGTCATTTATGCAGATGGAGAGGAGTGAAATCATTTGCAATGGGATGACCCTCTCTCCGAGCATTTCTCCCCTCACTGTTCTTCCCCTATCTCCCACTGTATCTTCATTTTTCATTGAACTCGCCAGTTTGCTGCTAAGCAGCCTTGTAGATAAGGCAAAGTGCTAAAAGGAGACGACAGAAGGAGCTCAGTGGGCCCGTTTCTATTGCACTTTCACCCAAGGCAATGGGCAGAATTTAACGGATTCCTTCCAACATATGTTTTTGCCAGATAAGTAAACAGTGTGTGTCGGAAATGAAAAAAAAGCATTTGCAATTTAATGACATTACAGCTCCCAGCTTAGCCCGCCGTGGTGCGAAGCGCGGAGCAGAGAAAGGGGAAGAGCGGAAGAATGGAACTGGGTGTCATCAGTGTGTTTTTTTTCTTTTGCAGAAGCAGCACTGAATTCTTCTTATTCTTTTCAAGCCCCTTCCTTCTCCATCCCTTCCTGCTATTCTGTTCTCTCTTTCCCATAGTTTCCTTGCCTTTGTCACAATGAAATTATCTATTATTTTATTCAGAAAACTTGCCATCCCCTGCCATTCTACCCCGTCTGAAATCTGATTTCCTCTGATTTTTAGGCTCTAACACATCCTCCACACCCACGGGTGCCTCTCCTCCTTGTTCTTCTGCCTCTGTTTAAATGCACCCTTCTCTTTGTTTGACTTAATCAAAGTGCAATACAAGCCTGGCACTAAGTCCAAGAACAAGGCCTAATGTTGTCTCCAGCTCAGCGAGGTTAGAGGAGCAGCAGAAGGTGAAGAGGCACAGACAGTGTACATTTCAGTGGCACTAACTGATCCATCCGCCCCATGTCAAAGCCTGTGATGTGCCTTTTTGGCTGCTGGCTGTCAGGCTGCTAGATGCCTTATTATAGAAGACTAATTGTGCAGGAAAGCAGATTATGAGAGTGCCTGGATGTACTCCTTGACCATGTGCTAATGTGATGACAAGTTTGGGGACCCCTCGGAGCAAAAGACGTCGCACGCCAGGGCCCTTTTGGCAGCGGCTATAATCTGCCTTTTGGTATTAACTCGGCAAACCGGCTTGTTTGAGTACGGATCAATCGCTCGCTCATTATTTTTTACAAGAAAGCTTTATATTCAAGGCTCTTTCCCAGTGTTGATCTCTCATTAACCATGCTATGTAAATGCACTGGCAATCGTGGTTGTAAGGGATACGTCACCCTCGGGGCTCTAGCTCGCAGAAGCATGTCAAACACAAGAAGGGCCAGAGAAATTTGGGTCAGTCACCGTCGCCAAAAACTAGAAATTCCGGTTTTTAGCTTCAAGAAGTGCCGCGCGGCTTTTTCAGGCTAATGTGTTTTTGTTTGGTGATGTTATGTGTTAAATGTCAGCCCTGGAGCTGTCCAGCGATTTGGGAGGCACAGGATGCTTTGTCTCAGAAAGGTGTCCAAGTCGTCATGTTACCTGTGTAATCGCTGCCGGCTGCAACATTACACACTATGTATTCAGATATGGGCTTTTATCACCTGTGAGTGCCACCATTGTACAGGTATAGAGGCCAGATTGGGTCAAAAACAGCTGCTAATGTTACACTATAATTAGGGGTAGGCAATATCACCAACATTTATATGAAGATATGGTTTAAAAACTTGGAATGCCAATACTATTATATTGTTTTAGTGTTCAGAATTAAGGCATTTATACACGAGATTTTTTTTTTACAAGATTTAGAAGAATTAGAAGTTACATTTAAAAGTTAGTTGTGGTCAAAATACAACACAGTTTTTAAGCTGTTTCAACAAACTGACAATCTAAGTAATTACAAAAACCTCTCACTGTGTTTAGATATCGAAGTACTATTTAGGTTCATAATGATGGACCTAAATAAGGGGTAAACCAGAATTAATTCATGAGTAAACCAAGGCAAAAAGGACTAAAGCAGGTCTAGAGAAACTTTGAAGGACCCCTGGGTATCTGTGCCAACTTTTAAGAAGCACTGCAATATCATATAATAAACCGTAATAAAAATAAAAAGGTAAAATCAACTATGAAGCTACAATTATATTGCAATAATTGTACTGGAAAAAAAT
>JAVQKG010142077.1:0-10298 GCA_036025885.1 Hypseleotris bucephala | reverse complement strand
TATTATCATTATCGATCTGCATTTTTCCTTGTCATCCTCTTTCCCATAGCATGCATGTTTGTTTCACAAGTATCATTAGTATTGGTCTATTTCCTCTCTTTTCATAGCTCATTTGCTTGTGGTACTGGACACACAGATTACAGCATACATTTATAAAACCAGATTAACTCAGATCACCTTTACCCATAGAACGCATGCATGCATCCACAAATATCCACTCACTGACACACACAAATCCTGAACTTTCTGTGACCAGCGTGAGTAGTGTACTGATTTAGAGTGGTATTTAGAGCTTAAGATTGCATTTTCATTGAACATACTGTATAATGGTTGTTTGTACAGGAATGCAAAATCTGCCATGTGTAGATTTAACAGAACACACATGTAAGAATAAATAATAAGAATGCATTAGTCTTACTGTACATAATGTGTTTCCAGAAACTAAAAGATCTTTTACAATTTCATTCATTATTCACTCACTCTAAGTCATACTTGGTGGCAAAAGTGTGGCTGCCATTCTGCGCCTACAGACCCTCCTGACCATCACAGTCTTACAGTCATTCCAACATATTCATTCATCGGCACAGTGGGTTAAATGTCTTGCCCAGGGACACAACGACAGTATACGCTCGGACAGGGATTCGAACCGGCGACCTTCTGGTTACAGCCTATCCATTGCACCACTGCTGCCCCTAAAGTCTAAATGTTGTGTTAGTATAATATTTGCACTGTCATCGTCCTGTGTTTTAGAGCTCTCTTCCAGCTGCAGTTCTGACTCATGCTACACGTTTATAGCCTGTATCTATTCTGCTTCCTGCCCTCATATGGCAGCTTGGTCTCAGCATATGTCCACTACCCACTGTCTTATACTAACACATGTACATATACCCGCTGTTTACGGTAACATAGTGACATTGTGACATCTTTTACTTCTTCTCTTGTCCCTCTTTACCTCCACCTCACCCATCCCTCAATCTCTGACTCAGCAGAACAGGAAGGGACAAGGTCATCTGACTGCTGTTTCCAAGGAGACCAAGAATGGGGGGATATTCCTTCCCTTTACCTGTGGGAGGGGGTGATGTAGGGACTGACAGAATGATTGAGATGCAATCTAAATCGTGAAGTTATGGTAGTAAATTTGGTTAAATGTGTCGTGGGCTGATGGTTATGGTTGATTTACTGTATATGGCCCATTTGGAGTATGGGGTACTGGAGGTTCTTTAGTTAACTCCATGAAAAACAGTCAATCAGGTAGGCTAAACATAAATAGGCACAAATCTGCTGCATGTAGGCTATAACCTAGCATGTATCAGTCATTTACGTCCTAATTGTGTTTGTTTCTGGTATGAAAAATGTGTCCATCTCTCCAGCTTGAAATTAATGTTTTTGTTGTTTTTGGCACAACTTCAATTTGATCTTTTGGCTATTCAACATAAAACGGGCTATTTCTGTGCATACATTTATGTATATTCCAGCATGAATCTGTCATTTAACATTTTAATCCTAATTGTGTTTCTCTTTCTCTTTTCCTTTCTGGCATAAAAATCTCTCCATCTTACCCACCTTCATATAGAAACTAATGTATATGTTGTTTTTTTGGATATTCATCTGTAAATATAAAACAGGCCATTTCTGTGTGTACATTAATACATGGTGTGTTCACATACAGTATATTGGTTTGATCTATTGATTCCCACTTTAAGGTGAGGTAATTTATTCAGCTATGCACCTCTGATCACCTGATGCAGTAGCCTGTCAGGTTGTATACAGCTTGCATAGACCTTGCATCCTATTATGAAACAGATGAGTCAAATCTGAATACATTTTGCATAAATGATCTCACTGCACAAAGTGATTGAACAAATATTTAAAAGTCCCACTCTTTATGAAGTTAACCAAGGGGACGGGCCTTTGTCTTTGTCAGGCCCACTGCTGATGGGACAGATGCGGTGCACAACATACCCATGAAAAAAAACACGACTGGTAACACATCCACGGTGTTTATCACATGCAGCGATGCACACAAACCAGTATTGGACGTTACACAGATACATTACAAGAGGAACAAACACAACCACGACAACTAGAATCTAACCTTGTTCGTCCATTTACAACATTTCAGCCTAGAGACACTCGACGCTGCTGGCTGAGAGCCTCGGAATTCTGCAGTAAAACAGGAGGAGCAGAACTGCCTTCCTATTGGCCTGAGCGAGAAAATAGATCAAATTGGTTGGTTGGTCACTTCCTCGCTGACGAGACGCTCCGAGTTCTGATTGGTCGGTGTTTTGAGCGGTGGGCGGGTTCTTTGGGCTTCTAGTTCACCCATTTGTGCTCGAGGCTGCCCTTCTTCCAATGGCGGAGTGGTGCGGCACGAGGAGCAGAGTACTGCGGCAGCCGGCACCGCCGCGGAAGGAGATAGTTCCTGAAAAGGTAGCTGTGTGGCCCGTCCCTCTCTGCGCTCTTTCTACGCAAGTATCAGAGAGCAACGGATGCGCGTCGCCGCGTGATGCTCCGCTTGAGACCGCAACATTACGTTTGACGACTCACGGTGGAGGAGACAGAGTAGCCTTAAGTTTTAAAGGTCTGACTAACTTTCGGTTAGTCTCTGACTCCTTCTGTCTTCTCTTTAAAGTAAGCAACGGTAAAACTAAGCTTGTCACTTTTATTTCTAAAGGAGCATATTGTGTATCGTAGACCGTGAGTGGCTGACACCTCTCAAGCCAAGCATCACCTGAGAGGAGAAGAGTGACTGCGTCAACATGGGGGTAAGAGGCTCCGGTCTAACTTTGTAGCTACTGTAGTTCCCATACATAAAAGTGAGGCGTAGCCTGTAATGTCAGTGCATCACTAAAGTAAGATGCAATGTCACTTTTTCTGGTAATGGCAGGTGACACTTATACATGTAGCCTATAAGTTGCGAGTCTGTGACAAACCTATAGTAGGCCTAGTTTGCAGCTGCTACAAAGTAGAGGGGTCAGAATGGCTTTGTTTTCTAATCAGTGAATTTATGTATCATCTTGCGTTGCTGCAGTGGCACATGTTAGCCAATAAGAAGTTGACCGAAAGTGAAGCATGGGTCGTGAATGGAAAGGTTCCGGAGCATGTCCGGATGCTGATACTTGTTCTGGTATAGACCTTACTATGAGTGTAACCTTGCCGGCTGGTACAGGCCTAATCGGTTTAATCTTTCTGCGGTCGCCTCTGTGGTGACTGTGGTATAGCCTACTGGTGCACGTGTTCTGTCAGTCATACTTAATTTTTAATAAGAAAACGGTTTATCCCTTCTCTCCCTTTGAAAGGCGTTACAGTAGCCTACTGTGTCAAATGAGCCAATGATAGATGCGCGCAGTGCGTTGTGACCTCCATGATGCGGCTGCCCCCTCTGGCTCTCACTGTACTCTCTGCTGCCGTAAAGGAGGTGTTGAACTCTGCTAATGCGGGACGGTGGTCGTCCTTGTCATTGATGCTAGGAAAGTAGCCTCATCGTACGCACTGACCCATACGTCATAATGCGGTTACCGGAATAAGCGACTCACCACGAGATTATTCTCTTTTTAATTTGTGACATAACAGGGGTATCACAGTGACAGGGACATAGTGTATTTTAACATGACAAAGATTAGGTATAGCCTACAGAACAGCCCGTGAACTCAGTGAATCCGTTTCTTTCTTGTGCGTAAAGTTGTCCTTGCTGTAACACGGGCTTATGAACTTTTCCTTTGACGTAATGGTCTGGGGTGCGACATCGACTGTTCTTGAAGACGCAGATGTTCCAGGGCTATGCTATTACACACGTCCTAGTAGCCTACACACAGTGTACTGACATTCTCCCTCTATACAGTAGCCTATAGCCCACTGCAGCGTATCATCGCATGATCGCAGTGGCAGCATAAGACAGACGGGACACTCGAGATGTTAAGAGATGTCTCTGTCACGCTTCTGACTGAGGTGAAAGCCATACCGGCTACATTAGCGGGCACTGCGTCAAAACGGATGGCAGTTCAAAAAGTGCTTACGCATGTACTGCTGCCGCATGAAAGTTTGGTTAAGCAGAGAGGAGGCGTCTTTATCACATAGGCCTAGGCGACTAGTGGACGATGCTCCTGCTTTAGACCGTTAGTCTTTATCAATAACGGTGCTCTGATTATCCCTAATATTGTAATACTTCACACTCGATCCTTGTGCTATGCTCTTTAGCTGTCCTTTGCCGGAGCTGCAAGGGGACAGCTATCGAAGCTGGTCTGCGTCAAATGGGGGGCGGGGCTTTGGTGGTGGAAATTCCCAATAATGGACTGTGATTGGTTGGTACCCAGAGCCACGTAAATACAACTGGGTTAAGTAAGGCTCCTGAGAATCTAGCAGACCACTACAGGAATAAACTCTTTAAAAATATTTAGGCCTACAAACGTTTTAAATATTCTTTTCTGCCTGGAGAGTGTGTAGTTGTGGTATATGAGTGAATGGGATTGATACAGAGCTGTGTAGATAACATGATCCTTGTTTTCACCTTCAAACATGTGGCTGAGAGAAATCTATAAGATGAGCACATGGGCAGTGCAGCTCTGCAGGTGTACTGAGGGAGGAGCTGCTTATATCCTGTTACTGGATAATGACCACAGGCTCACATTACCATGGCTTGAGTTTCCTATTGCTGTCTTTGTGCGATTGGTTATCAGGGGGCAGAAGACAGATGGGACAGGCAGAGGGAGATGGAGCTGGATGATCTTCAGAGGACATTGAGACCTGTGTGTGGTTGGGATGGGGGTGGGTGCAGGTGGAGTGTCTGTGGGATTAACGTGAGATGATGGTGGTGTAGTATCTTTGTTAGAAGGTCACCTCGGGTGTGGTTAAAATGCTGTTAGTGCATTAAACAGATCCACTGCTGCTATTGGGGAGACCCTCATAAGAGTTTAATCATGTAACAGGAGACAGCTCTCTAGAACACAGTGTCCTTTCATTTACATTGCAGTATGCAGTATTTGTACTGCACAGCAAAGGTAGAACAGAGGAGGTGTGCCTCTGCAGAGTCCTGGCCTTATGCTGCATCCCTCTCCCTGCACCTGGCTGCTTATAATGAATGCACGCTATCACAAACAATCTGTCCCACACAGTGGCCCGACTAATTTAAAATCGTGTCCACTTGTGAACTTTAGTGTCCCTCAGCACATGACCAGCTGTGGGTTTTTGAGCCCTTCGACCTAGGGGTCAGTTAGGTCAATGGTCCATTGAAATGCTGCTCTATTGTTCCTCTTCGCCCTCTTAAGGGGCCTGATCTATTGATATTCACTGTAATGAGGGCATTGTTCTCCAGGACAGTTGAAGGACAGGGTGGCGATGTCACTAATGTCTCAGCACAAATTTAGCAGTTAGCTTTGATGCTGCTATAAGTGTGTGTAGAAAATGCTCTGCTGCAGCATACAGCATGCTAATAGACTGTAAAGGTCACTGATGCCTTTTCTGTGAGCGTGACATTTACTTAAAACAGCATTACTGCAAACTCTCTGATTGATAGAGCTAACAGTTTCTCCAACGTAACGTGTTGATGGTCTCTTAACGAGTGATTCAGAGGCTGGCTGTAAACAGTGACTGCTCTGATTTGTGGTCCTGGAGATGTGTGTGGCTAATTATTGAAATGAGAAGAGTTGTAGGCTCTTAGCAGTGATTGCACTGGACTTTTATTGAGATGCCAGGTGTGAGACCGGCCTTGGCACAATAAGATTTACAGTTCTAATTTAAACCAGTGGCAGACTTCAGCAGAGCCAACACTCTCCTTAAGGACAGTGAGGTAATGGAATAGCCAAAGAGACAGACAGATGGGCAGAAGACCACCCATTGTGAGAAATGTGAGGAAACCATATTAAAAAACTTATATGTGACTTAATCTTTCATAAAATAATTCACCAGATTTAAATTTTCAGTGTTCAGGGAATTACTAAATCATGATGTGGTTTTGAAAGGAACAAGGGAAAAATGAGGAAGTTGAAAGAGGAAGAGTAAACACTAAACTACACAGAAAGAGAACAGAGTGCTAATCCACTATAGTAATCAGACTAGCTAATCCCATATAGCCTTGTCCCTTAGCCCCCCACTGCGGCCCACTATCCTACACCCTTCTACTAATAACGGCAGATGGCACAGTAACCGGGCAAAACCAAAATCGTTTTTAAGTATTTGAATAAAAGGTACATGTCTGTTTCATTACACACACAAAAATAAACCCAAAAACCTCAGAGGTACAAAAAGCTGAATCATTCTCACATGACCAAAGGCATTTCGTGACAAAGTTGTCTCTTTTAAAAACGGAGTGACAGTTGAATCATGTTTTTTCCCAATGCAAACCACTTCCGTATTCACTCCCAACGTCATCTCCTCCATTGTGGTATTTTTGTGTTGCCAGTGTCTGTTGTGGGCTGTGTGTATCTACTACATATGTGTGTGCCAAAATTACACTTCCAGTCAGACCAACCTGTTCAGACATATTTCACATGATAATTATATTGGCGAAACGCGAGAATGCAATAACTGAGGAAGTTTTTGCCCTATCTTCTTCTAACTTGCTGGACAGTTACATATGATGAAGACGCTGAACTACACTGAGTTTGGTGCTTCTTCGATTAATGATAATTGATTAATTAACAAATTAATGATTTTGAGCATTTTATTGGAGCCATTACTCCTAGTGAACGTTAACCAAATCTCATGAAGTTTGGCACAGTGACTTGGGCTAGGTTCTATTTAATGGACATACGCAAATATAAAATGCCTCTATAGCGCCCCCATGTTGTTGACCCCTATGGGACTCTGGATACTTTTACTTTGTCAGAGAGCAATGAAACTTCATACAGTGATTCTCCACATCGTGCTGAACATAAAATGTTATTATAGCCCCGCCCTACGACAAACAGGAAGTCGGCCATGTTTGATTGAATCTGGCGAGTCAGGCACATTTGCCAGTAACCTCAACAGCGCCACCTAGGGACTGACTGAAGAATGTAGTTTTAGGGAAATCCTTCACAAACATCCAGACAAATTGAGGCGGCAGTGGCATAATGGGTAAGTGTTCAACCTGCAACAGGAGGGTTACCGGTTCGAATCCCCCCCAAGCGTATACTGTTGTGTCCCTGGGCAAGACACTTAACCCACCTTGCCTATAAATGAGTGTGTTAGTGTGCCTGTATGATTGTGGTGGTCAGAAGGGGCCATAGGCGCAGAATGGCAGCCACGCTGCTTATCTTTCATACATGCACAAATTACAACATGATGCATGTGACCTATAGCACTACCACATTCCTCCACCGTATCTAATATTTATGTGCTGAAAATGAGCACTACTTTTGACACAGTTCCACACCATTCATGCTAGGTTACCGTGTTGTCACAGAGTTAAATGGCAAAGGGTCAAACGTAATCGCGCCAGGGCCATTTTTTTAGCTTCCGTGGCCGCAGACTGCTCGATTATTTTAACGACAAGGTGAGCAGTTGAGCTATTGATCCGTCAGTGGAAAAAACGGAGAGTGAAGTGGTGTAGATGGAATGAAAGGTGAACTGTAAAGACTTGACTTGAATGGGGCTATTAGAAGAGCACTGATTCAGCCTGAGCGCTCAAGGCCAGTGGAAAAATCTTTTTATGCTGTCAAAAAGAAAAACTTGTGAGAGTAGAAATGCCTTCTGAATGAGCAATATCTTTGAAATGGGAGAAAATATAGTGATATAACAGATTGGACATTAAAATTTTGAATTGAGCTAATGTTTCCTACCCACTCACCAACATCGCACATTGCCATTTTTGTAGGGGCAACAGTTGTTGTTTTTTTTGACATTGAAGTATATATTCCATGGCCTATTTACAAATATTCTTTTTCCCCACATACAATTCACTGACGAGGAATTACAAATACAAATAGAAAACTAATTTGAATGACTCAAGTAAGTATAGGCTACTGCAATTGCTCAAGCACAGTCATTAGTTATAATCTTAGCATACCTTTCACTTCAATCGAGGACTGCACATTTTTCATATATGAAATTATTGTTTATAAATTGATTTCAAATCCATAAATGCATTTACAGAATTGGTATGTAGTAAGTTTGGTTTTTCTGTTTATGTTTTGTGCATTTCTCTTTGGTCACATGATGGCAGAGGTGCAGAAGTTCTACAGTTACCATCGCTTCCAGGGACACGTTGTTCTAATGTGTAAATGTGATTGAATCTAAACCAAATTAGTTTATAAATACCCCCACCCTTCATGCAAAGCAGGATAAATTGTTCTCTCTAGGTAGATGCATGACCAAATTCAACAAAAGTCACATGCACGGTCACTATATGCACACAATTTTTCCAGTTTCAGAAAGTATACATCTTCTCAAAACATAATTATTTACACGAGGGGTGATACGTCAATACAAAATCGAATTGTGATATGAAGTTAGGACAATCTGCGAAGCTCACTTAATCATGATATAGTAATAATTAGCATAAATGAATGCACTGTAACAATGCCTGTGTTCATATTCATAAAAAGGAAAAATAAATAGTATTAAGTATTATGATGAACGTTGGATTGGGTGTAAATCGACTTTGTGTTTTAAAAAGGTTTATAACGACAATGATAGCAGTAGTTTTCTGTGTAAGAAAAAAAATACAAAATCATATCGGGATAACATTTAAATCACGATCATGATATTTTCCCCATGTTGCCCACCAATAGTTTACATTGCCATTCTAGAGCCTTACATTTCCTGCAGCAGTCTGTGTTGCCTCAGAGGAGTTGCGATACGGTGTGAACATGTTAATGGTCTCACTTCCTCTGCCACACCTGTTCTCACACTCTCAACTGTAGAAAACTGAAGACACAAGCTGGGAGTGCAAAACAACAGCCTACAAATCAGAAAAACTACACGCGGAAGAAGGCATGCGACGATATAAAGTTTTTGTCTCATGATTATTGTTTCCATAATAATTGCGAAAAACTTTAATGCTAGTTTGGAATCTCACCAGTACATTTTATTGTAGGTTGACACTAATAGCAATTGAACCTTTTAGGCTACTTAGTTAATACAATAAGTTATCTGTTCACAGTAAGGTCGAAAGGACGTTTAAGTGCAAATAATTGTTGATTATTGCGATTATCACAACAATAAAAAATAGCCACGATCGATTAATTGCCAGTGTTTTTATTGCGATATTATTGTATATTGTCCCATCCAAACTCGGAAGAAGGAAAGCTAAAGCTTGCTGGAAGTTCATATATAGTGTGCAGTCAAAAGGTTGAGTAGTGAAATGCTTTTTGTACCCGAAAGATACAATTTTCAATCACCTTAACCTTGAAATGAAAATTGGTGTTGGCAAATACACAGCAGTAAATTTGGCAAATTGGACTTTTTATTCAATTATAATGGTAGATTGTGCCTTGTAAAAATGAAGTACTGAACATAGAGATCACCTAAGTCATTCAAAACTCAAGCGTCCCAATGTAAGACCCCTGCAGAAAAACAACCACAAAACAAAATCCGTATCTAACTTTCTTAAGTTATGGGTAAATTAGGTACTATATAGTTTCACTGTTTATTGTAGGTTTAAAATAAAATAGTGTTTCTGAAAAATATAATAAAAGGCCATTTCACATTCCTAGTGGATTTTTGGATTCTATGTCGAGTAATTAATTGTGTTTTGCTACTACTGTTTTGCTTGGATTTAGTTTTTTTCGTTACCAAGTGGATTCTACTAAAAATAATAAAAGTTGCAAATGATAAAAAAGGTAATTATCTAATATATTTCTAGTTTTTGTAAAACAATGAATTAAAAAAATAACTTGCCATTTTGCCTCCATGCTAGATTTACTGTGACCTTAGTATTAAGAATGTAATGGGTTTCTTCATTTTCTTTCTTACAAGGGTGAAACTTCAGATTATTAGATTCAGATTGCAACTTCCTGTTAAACCATTTATGCTTTGAATAAAGAGAAAAATTACACACCATTTTTCACATCAAATCTAAAAATTCTTAAACTCTCAATGCTGTGAAAGTAAAAAGCTACTGCACAAAGTAAAATGATCTTCTAATAAGCGCTTTCGGCTAAGTTATTCTGCAAATCGAGCAGTTTTCAAACCACCTTTGTTCCTCAAATGTTGCTACTTGTAATGGGAGAATAGAGTGGAGTTAAGGAGTTAAGAGATGATTTGATTGTTATGGTTCACAGAGTGGGGCTAGCCCTCGACACTGAGCTAAAGCCAATTAGTGCCATTAAAAACCATGAGATATTTATACATGCTAAAATATGCGGCTAGCTTCTGCACTA